>MU184885.1:29656-46812 GCA_016904865.1 Pissodes strobi
AGAATTTACCTCTCCAAGCTTCTGCGCTTCTGGTACAACATTCATTTTCGATAAAAGAAATATTTTATTTTATTGATAGAATTAATGTGCCAGGTATATACCCTTTGGTGGGAATATTTCAGACTAAAAATTTACCTCCTCTGGCTTCTGCGCTCCTGGTACAACAATCACTTTCGTTAAGAGAAATATTACATTTTATTGATATAATTAAGGTGCGAGGTATATTTCGCAGTCAGAATTTATCTCTTTAAGCTTCTGCGCTCCTGGTACAACATGAATTTTGGTTAAGAAAAATATATATTATTGATAGAATTAACGTGCGAGGAATATATCCTTTGGCCGGAATATTTCAGAGTTAAAATTTACCTCTTCAAGCTTCTGCGCTCCTGGTACAACTTTCATTTTCGTTAAAAGAAATATTATATTTTATTGATAGAATTAATGTGCGAGGTATATACCCTTTGACGGGAATATTTCAGAGTTAAAATTTACCTCCTCTAGCTTCTGCGCTCCTGGTACAACATTCACCTTCGTTAAGAGAAATATTACATTTTATTGATATAATTAAGGTGCGAGGTATATTTCGCAGTCAGAATTTACCTCTTCAAGCATCTGCGCTCCTGGTACAACATGAATTATCGCCAAGAAAAGTAGTAGAATTGATGTGCGAGGTATATACCCTTTGGCGGGAATATTTCAGAGTTAAAATTTACCTCCTCAAGCTTCTGCGCCCCTGGTACAACATTCATTTTCGTGAAGAGAAATAATACATTTTATTGATATAATTAAGGTGCGAGGTATATTTTACAGTCAGAATTTACCTCTTCAAGCTTCTGCGCTCCTGGTACAACATGAATTTTCGTTAAGAGAAATATTATATTTTATTGATAGAATTAATGTGCCGAGGTATACACCTTTTGGAGGGAATATTTAAGTTCAAATTTATCCCGTCACGCTTCTGCGCACATGGTACATGAATTTTCGTTAAGAAAAATTTTATATCATTTATACAATTAATATATGTCAACCCTATAGTTTTGCTCTTGATCTTTTTGGCCGAAATATTTCGCAGTTAAAATTTACCTCCTCCAGCATCTGCGCTCCTAGTACAACATTCACCTTCGTTAAGAGAAATATTACATTTTATTAATATAATTAAGCTTCGAGGTATATTTCGCAGTCAGAATTTACCTCTTCAAGCTTCTGCGCTCCTGGTACAACATGAATTTTCGTTAAGAAAAATATATATTATTGATAGAATTAATGTGCGAGGTATATACCCTTTGGCGGGAATATTTCAGAGTTAAAATTTACCTCCTCAAGCCTCTGCGCCCCTGGTACAACATTCATTTTCGTTAAGAGAAATATTACATTTTATTGATATAATTAGGGTGCGACGTATATTTGGCAGTCAGAATTTACCTCTCTAAGCTTCTGCGCTCCTGGTACAACATGAATTTTCGTTAAGAGAAATATTATATTTTATTGATAGAATTAATATGCGAGGTATTTACCCTTTGGCGGGAATATTTCAGAATAAAAAATTACCTCCTCAGGCTTCTGCGCTCCTGGTACAGCATTCACTTTCGTTAAGAGAAATATTACATTTTATTGATATAATTAAGGCGCCAGGTATATTTCGCAGTCAGAATTTACCTCTTCAAGCTTCTGCGCTCCTGGTACAACATTAATTTTCGATAAGAGAAATATATATTATTGATAGAATTAATGTGCGAGGAATCTATCCTTTGGCGGGAATATTTCAGAGTTAAAATTTACCTCTTTAAGCTTCTGAGCTCCTGGTACAACATTCATTTTCGTTAAAAGAACTACTATATTTTATTAATAGAATTAATGTGCGAGGTATATACGCTTTGGCGGGAATAGTTCAGACTAAAAATTTACCTCCTCTAGCTTCTGCGCTCCTGGTACAACATTCATTTTCGTTAAGAGAAATATTTTATTTTATTGATAGATTTAATGTGCGAGGTATATATACCCTTTGGCGAGAATATTTCAGAGTAAAAAATCTATCTCCTCAAGCTTCTGCGCTCCTGGTACAACATTAATTTTCGTTAAGGAGATATTTTATTTTATTGATAGATTTAATGTGCGAGGTATATACTTTTTGGAATATTTTATTTGATTTTATTGATAAAATTAATGTGCGAGGTATATATCCTTTGGTGCTAATATTTCAGAGTAAAAATTTACCTCCTCAAGAATCTGCGTTCCTGGTACAACATTCATTTGCGTTAAGAGAAATATATTTTATTGATAGAACTAATGTGCGAGATAGGTATATAACTATTGGCGGGAACATTTCGCAGTCAGAATTTACCTCTTCAAGCTTCTGCGCTCCTAGTACAACATGAATTTTCGTTAAGAGAAATATAATATTTTATTTACAGAAATGATGTGCGAGGTAAATACCCTTTGTCGGGAATATTTCAGAGTGAAAACTTACCTCCTCTGGCTTCTGCGCTCCTGGTACAACATTCACTTTCGTTACGAGAAATATTACATATTATTGATGTAATTAAGGTGGGAGGTATATTTAGCAGTCAGAATTTACCTCTTCAAGCTTCTGCGCTACTGGCACAACATGAATTTCCCTTAAGAAAAATATTATATTTCATTGATACAACTAATATTTGCACGGTATATATAGTTTTGCTCTTGCTATTTTTGGCGGGAATATTTCGCAGTTAAAATTTACATCCTTAAGCTTCTGCGCTTCTGGTACAACATTCATTTTCGTTAAGAGAAATATTATAGGTAAGTATATTTATTGATAAAATTAATGTGCGAAGTATAAACCCTTTGACGGGAATATTTCGCAGTTAGAATTTACCTCCTCAAGCTTCTGCGCTCCTGGTACAATATTCATTTTCGCTAAAAGAACTGATAGAATTGATGTGCGAGGCAGGTATATACCTTTTGGCGGGAATATTTCGCCGTCAGAAATTTACTCTTCAGACTTCTGTATACTTCCTGGTACAACATAAATTTTCATAAAAAGAAATATTGTATTTTATTGATAGAATTAAGATGCGAGGTATATACCCTTTGGCCGGACAATTTCAGAGTTAAAGTTGACTTCCTCAAGCTTCTGCGCTCCTAGTATAACATTCATTTTCGTTAAGATAAATATTATATATTATTGATAAAATTAATGTGCGAGGCATACATTATTTGGCGGGAATATTTCAGGAGTTAAAATTTACCTCCTCAAGCTTCTATGCTCCTGGTACAACATTCATTTTCGTTAAGGGAAATATTATATTTTATTGATAAAATTAATGTGCGAGGCATAAATTATTTGGCGGGAATATTTCAGGTTAAAATTTACCTCCTCAAGCTTCTACTCTCCTGGTACAACATTTATTTTCGTTAAGAGAAACTTTACAATTTATTGATAGAATTAATGTGCGAGGTAGGATATGCTTTTTGGCGGGAATACTTCGCAGTAAGAATTTAGGTACCTGTTCAAGTTTCTGCGCTCCTGGTACAATATTAATATTCGTTAAGGGAAATATTATATTTCATTGATTCAATTAATATATGCGAGATATAGTTTTGTTCTTGTTTTGGCAGGAATATTTCGCAGTTAAAATTGACCTCCTCCAGCTTCTGCGCTCCTGGTACAACATGAATTTTCGTTAATACAATTGATACAATTAAAATTAATATATGTGAGGTATATAGTTTGGCTCTTGATCTTTTGGGCGGAAATATTTCATAGTTAAACTGTGGTAGCCTTCATCTACCGGACGGTATTTTTTATGTCATATCAGGAAGGAATATTAAAAGAAATCGAAATTTTCAGAAATATTTTAATTCAATCTTTTTGCTAAACCAAAACAATAAAAAATAATTTAGTAACCTAGTTTATTCTAAGTAAACAATGAACTAACATAGACAAAACTACCTAGATGGACTACTTATTATACATTGTTTTCTTTTTTTAATGAAGTTCAAATTCAACTGGAAAATTATCTTATTTTTCAGTAGTTGTTTTCTGTGACTAATTATTTATAAGCTCTAAATATGTTTCGGTAAAACTGTAATTCACTGAATTTAATTTTATAATGCCTTCCAATTTTCTAATAAACTCTCGAGGAGCTCTCAGATTGTTAATCGTTTATCCGGTAGAGGGCACCACCTGAATTAAAATATACAATACGTGTATAACAGTAACTGTTGATATTATTCAAATTATAAATCATAGCACGTTTTTATATCAGCAATATATACCTACAAATTGTTGCAATTATTGCTTGCTTTATTTTACCTTAGCATAGACACAATTTTGTAAATTTCCAAAGGATTAAAAATCCTTCGATAATGGAACCCTGATCGTTAATGCTAAGAACCATTTTACCTGTATCATCAGTCGAAATAATAATTTAAAAAAGTCATATGTTCTATTTGGAATAGTAATTATTGCTTTTCCTACAGTTGAAACTGAAAGGTTTAGGCTGTGACTCATTCATAAGCTTGATTGTATAGCGCTTATATGGACCCACCGCCAATTTTTTTCAGTTTAGACGAGTCTAGTGATGGGTATAACCGGATTATTTTGATAACCGAATTATCTGTATTCAAATAATATTAATAACCGAATGATTATTTGAATAATCATTCGAATCGAATAAATTCAGGTTAGCGATCGCAGCCGGTTAGGAACCCATACAGCACACCAAATCACGATTACGATGTGTTCGCATTGTGACGATGTATCTAGATGCAGACACAGGGTTGCACTGTTCTACGATGTAAATGTGCTACGTTTACACATTTCAGGTACACACGTATGCACAAAGGTTAAACGTCCGCCTCACAATGTAGCCACAGTATACCATTTACATATACACAACTTAAATGATCCACAGTGTGTTGTCGGCTGCACAGTGATTGTGTATTATGCTTAAACTCTGTTTACACATGGCATTTGTCCTTCTCAATTTGGACGTAAATATACTATTCCGTGTATATGTAGCTCCGTCGCCCCATGCATACGCCCTGTCAAAGAAACCAATTTTTCATGAGCTACTTCAGGAAAATAAAAGTTTTGCCGCCTGACCTTTATTCGTTCTCAAAACAGGTATTTTAAAAAAATAATTAATATTATGGTTTTATGAGAACGAAAGAGCGGGCAGCGAAACTTTTATTTTCCTAAAGCATCTGTCTGAAGAAAAGTTCCTTTAAAATTGTTCTTTTTTTCTTTCCACATAATATACAAAGAGCGGCTAAAATATAGAACAAATTCATTTAAAAATCAGGTATTGACTTTTTCGAAAAATGTTCGATCACGTCAATTATAATTTCTCTTCCGTTTTTTTTGCATCAAAAAGAAAATATACAGGGTGTTTCAAAAAAGTAGATTTGATGTCAATTTTTTTTAAATAAAACACTATTTTATAAAATCCAAAGCAATAGTGTTAATTAAGTTTGATGTCAAATCTGATTTTTGACACAACCTGCATAATTTCATTTTAGAGCAAAAAAGCAGAACAACAAATTAAAAGGGACGTGTAGGAGCATTTTCCTAAAAAATCAATACCTGACTTTGAAACGAATTTGTTCCATATTTTAGCCGCTCACTTTATATAGTTACTACTACGGAACGCTATCAATTGGTGCAACAGAAAGCAGAAGTAGGAAAACACTAGAAAATGACAGAACTTTTACAAGAATATTAAAATGTATTGAACATATTCAAATAACATAATAAAAACGCAAATATATCTTGTGCTATACATTGCCAGCCTTTGTTGCAGCTTAGCAACTCTCTTTTCAGCCATTCTTCGTTTTTTGAAACAAAAAAAAATCCTCCAGTCGGTTGGTTGCTTGTCGTTTGTCGTAACCATTCGCAGACCGCCACGTCGTTTTGGAGCTCAAATTTGGCAAATTGGGTATTGGACAAGAGTCTTTCATAAAGTCACTGCAATAATACAAAAAAGTACCTATAAGCTGAGCACAAAAGATCAATTGTTATGGTTGTAACTGTAAATACTCTGAAGGATGTTCACTTTCCAATTTAATAAAAGTAAATGTGCAGAACATTATACGCCGTGATACCCAATGACCTTTGATTGTGCATTTCCTACAGCATCCATACCCAGTGTGGCCTTTGAGCTATATATGAAAGAGCTGGTGCCGGTGCATCGAAAATGTAAGCATCCATTACGATTTTATATTTGACATGCATCAAAGGATGTTGAAAATGTTTGTATCAAAAATCAGTGTAGCGAGAATCGTTACTCGATCATCAGCACCGCCTAAGTTTTTTATAATAAGAAAGTGCATACCACCCCAGAACTTTACAAATGGTAAAATGACTACTACCTGCTACCACATGAGATACAAATGGCCAGCATGCTAACGCTCTGCGCTGGCATTGTTCCATCTCCCTCGAATGTAGAAACGACAACACACAACTGCAGAGTGTATGTTATTACACTGTACTATTACTTTTACGTGGTGTATACACAAAATTTTACTTAAAGTCATAATCACCACACTAATGATTTAAACTTTGTCAGCATCCTGTACGAACGTTAGATTTCAAAATTCTAACGACCCAATTAACTTTACGTTATTATAGGTACATAAAAATGTTAGGTAGAAATCCAACAAATTACATTAAACCATTGTAAGCATCATGTAGGGACCTATACGAACGTTAAATTTCAATAATATTCCAATGATCCATCTGTACTTTGTATAAATATGTTAAGAATCTTAGGTGCATAGCGTTAGTTTGGGTTATAAATATTATTAAACATTGTAGCTCCAATATTAATGGTACCTAGGAGTAATAAAGTATTTATCAATTTTTACTATACCTTATAATCCGTTTCAAAGTGCACAGAGACACACACACTTCCGCGTCTTCCCAAATGATAAAACAAAAATGGCTGCTATATGATGTGGATGTACTACCCCACTTTTATAGAGGAAAGAGGATACACATGAGATACACATGCCCGGTATGCTCACGCTGACGCTTGCGCGCGCACTGTGTCGTGCTTCTGAATGGTGGAATGTAGATACGACAAGACACAACTAAAGAGTGTATATATAGTTTTTTGCATCATGTGTGTATATCGCACTTTTACGTGGTGTATGCAGTAGGTACAAATATTGCATAAAGCATCACACATACATATGACTTAAACCTTGTAGGCATCATTTACGGACGTCAAATTTCAACATTCTAATGATCCTTCTTTACGTTATATAAAAATGTTTAAAATCTTAAGTGCATACGGTATACAATTATTAAACATTATATCACATAATTCTATCAACAAAAACATAGGTGTATCTCATATGTGTACGTCAGTACTAGATCAACAATTAGTTTCATCATAACATATTTTGTTTCTCACGTGTATATCTTGTAGAGACGTAATTTAAATTGGACGTGCTGTATGGGAAGGAGGTTCAGCATCATCGGCATCGTATTCGTAACGTAACTCGTACCTGTAATTGTCTATTGTCTTATTAAGTATGGCTTAATAAATAATAATAGAATAATATTTGATTACGCAACATTATTGAATAAAATAAAATAAATAGGATTTTATGTTTTTAAATCAAAAATACTTAAACTCCAAAATATGATCCTTGGATGTGTTGATTACATGTAATGAACATAGTTATTAAAAATTTACTTTGCAAAAAAGTCTTTCTCTCTGGCGATGTATTTATAGTTACTATAATTATATTAATAATTAATAGTACATATATTGTTATATTTATATACGACTTATGTATTGCTCTATTGCTCCTACATTCCAAATTCCAATCTATAACCTAAAAACTAAACAAACATGACAAATGTTTATGCAAATATTAAGATTAGATATTCCTAATTAATATTAAATCTACATACTATATAGTAAACCATTAACAATACACCTACTAATACTAATAAAAAAAATTATAATATACAGATACGAAGTATCTAGTCTTAATCTTAACTTAATATTCGCTATTTTTCAACCCCCGAAGTTCGGCTTCCACAATTCCACATCCTACCGGTACATTTGAAATTTAAAAACTCATCTTTTATTCCAGCTAAAACATCGAAACTAGCTTCATAACATAACTAAATTAAAACCGCTTCTTGCTCGTTGATCATTCGACGGATCGACGCGACACCGAAACTTGTCGTTATACGTCGGGCTTGTTCCTTCGTAGTTCGTATTTGAATTCGTACGTATGAGGTTCAGGTTATTTTTCATTCGAATACTTGTAGGGAATGAAAACCGAATAATACAGGTTATTTTAATAACCGGATAACAGGTTATTTTTCATTCGAATAAGCTCATCACTAGTTTAGGCAGTAGGCACATATAAGTATTATTAGGTACTTTATTAAAACATATTATTTTATTTCCATTTAAATAGCTTATTTTTGTTACGGATACCTAATATAAGTTAAGATTATTACGTTGAAGGTATTTTTAATTTTAAATATTTTGGTTTGGATAATGAAGGCAATGAGAGTTTTTAACAAATACTCAAATTAATTTTAAAATATTTTTATTCATAACTGTTATCTTAACCTTACGTTATACAATTTTTATTGTGGATATTTACTATTTATGGTATCGTGACAATAAATAAATATAAATAGAAATTAATCTTAGTCAGTAGATAAGCTATGGGATTTGGGCGCCAATTTCGCCCACATTTACATGTAAATCGTCATAAGACAATTTAAGTTCCGAGGTAATAATTTTTGTTGCATCCCCTCCGACCCCACCCTAAACACCCGACCCTGATGACATCGTCAATAATCAGCGATTTGAGGTTATTTTTAAGGTGTAGCATCAGTGAACTAATCCAACATTTAATATCCTATTTTCCTTCCTAACATTTGTAATTTCGGACACCATCACCGCGGCTCTCTTAATCTTAATCTCAAAATCCAACAATAATTACCACCAATCCATTGATGAACTTGCAAATATTCGCTTAAATGCTGTATTTGAACTGAAATACAATCAAGCAACAGCAGCACTAAGATATTAATTAGGTATATGTAAAGGTTAGTGAGGTATTTATAATCAAGTTTTATAAATTTAGACATACGTAGGGCATTTTTAGGAAAATCAAAGAACGGCATTATTTCTTAAAATTCCGAAAAATATGTTAAAGAAAAAAGTTGTTTCTTTTATGATTCTATTCCTGCATGCAAAATTTCATTCACCTACGACCACCTTCATTTAGTGGGGATAGAATGACAGATCACAAACCTCCACCTCCGAAAGAGGTTTACCGCGGGCAACCCGCGAGGTTTTCGGCGACTTGGGCCATGAGGGGTGTCACGCCATAGAGGCGTGACACCCCTCATATGTTATTCCCAGTGGCGGATTTACCCTAAGGCCCGGTAGACCCGGGCCTAGGGCGGCCAGATTTAGGGGCGGCCCCAATCGTGTCAAAAATAGTATATTACGTACCTAGGCCAGTAAAGTAAAAAATGTCTCAGATCACATGTAATTGTTGGCCGAAGCAAAGCTGAGGTCAACAAACATGTGATCTGAGGCTTTCTTATTTACTGGCCAAGGTGTGTATACTATATAAAAGTTGGCAATAAAGTAATTTCATTATGTAGTCTATATGGTGGATGCTGAGAAAGGGGCGGCTGATAGCTTGGGGCCTAGGGCGGCCGAGACTGCAAATCCGCCACTGGTTATTCCTCCATTATTGCCATTATTGAGCAATGGCCCCCAACGAAGCATGTCGACTGAAATATAATTTTTGATATTTTTCGTTTGTCATCATATGGACTTAGACCAATTTTAGAGGTTCTGATCGTATAAATAATATGATTTTTACAGCTTATTAAATTTTGAGAAAAACTTTCTTCAGTATAGATTGCAAGGCACTCTCCATAGTAATTTTGTTGCTAATAACACATTTTTTAATACCCTTGATTTTTTGGTTAGTTTGGATTTGATCTCATCTCGCCCTTTTCCCGCTGCTGCTTCTAATTTAACTCTCTCATCTTCAAATTCTTCACCAGTGAAAAATAGTTTGGCATCCAATAAAATGGGTCATTATTTGCCCATTATTCTCGTCTTTCATCATACACAGAACTTTTTTATTAACCTGAGGAATGTTGTAAATATTATCAATGGGATAGTCTGTGTCAAAATATTGAGAACGGTCTTTTCGCATAACATCATAAACATCTGTACTTTTTAGTTTCATATATAAGGGTATCGGTATAGAGCACCTTGCAGTTTGAAAAATATCTTAATCATTATAATGAAAACTATCAATTATTGTAGTCTTGGCCAAATCCAGGACCATTCCAACGTAAACCGGCTTGTTAAAAAATACCTCAGATTTGGTCAGCTCGATAATTATTAGATTTTAATTTATTATATTACTCTTAAATTCCGGCCTGGATATTAAAGTCCGATGTATATTTTTAATTTTAACTCCTAATGAATAACATACTCGGTTTTATCATACAGAGTTCTCAAAAGTTTGCTGCTTTTAGATGCTTCAGCTATGCCATGTTCAGGGCATGGTGGAAGGTAAATTTATCGTGAAGCTCATGAGAAATTCCAAAAAGCAATTTCTAAGATATACTCAGTACAGAAATTTTTGAAACATTTAAATTATTAATATCTTCGCGGGATAGCCAATCAAAGTTTTCATAAGAAAGATATTGTGGTCCAGCCATATTGCTTATTTATATCAAAATACGTTAGACATATCTCATCCTTCTTTATACCACAATCAGACAGATACTTATTATTAGCTTCAGCATAACGCTTGGAACATTAGCTTAAACCTCCTCTTACGCCTTCTTCGATAAACAGAACCATATCCAAATCAGTCAGAAGCTCTAGCTTAGGCTGATTAGTTTTCGACGTTTGCATTAACATGCATTGCCAAGCATATCCCGGTAAAGTACAAGCACAGCTTATTCACTACCAGCTAGTCATCTCTACCGAAATCGAAAAGTTGGAGTGTCGGGCACTGCGCCTACCTGGCAGTGCCCTGAGCGGTTCAATTCCACAATCGCCCTGGCCACAGTTGAATTTAAAATGAATTTTCCTTTCAAAATCAACGACAAATTCGTCCGAAGCCGCGGCTAGATCGCCCTAAAAAAAGACCGGAAATTTCGGATTTTTATACAATTTTACCATTTAAAATCGCTTCTAAACGGATTACAGGCGATAAAAAAGCATATTTTAAGTTAAACGAACTGTCAAAAGTATTATTCAGATGCCCAGACGTTTAAAAAAATATTGAGTCATAGCCCTCTTCTAAAATTTGCAAAATTTGGTTATTGACTTTCCCAAATCAAACGATGCCGCCGCAAGATGTCTACGTGCAGGTGCAACTGGAAAAATACTCTGGATTACTGGCAAATTTTAAGCGGCGATTGAGGCTAACGGCTCGGAAGGTCCGTGAATTCGCTGAATTTCAATCGATATTATTGATTTCGAGGTTCATTTCTCATTGTTCTGGCGCACTCAAGTTGGAACGGCGGCGCGGCGTTAGATTTGTTTTTGAATTACGCACGGTAGGGTAAGTTCGTGTCATGCGAGTTACTAAATGTAACGAAAACATGCAACGCTACGTGATTCCAAATCCAAACTACTACTCATTTGTTGCATATAATCTTGTAAAGTATACCACATTCTAATTCTGATCCCTTAGATAATGTGAACTGTAATATTCAACTGCAAACTAACTTTTCCTTTCACAAATAAGACTAACTGAAACCTTACGGATCGATTGCGTTGACCATTCAATTCTGATAAGAAAGTTGAGAACCTATAAGTTCTGTTCCAGAATCGTTAAACTCAAACTGGTGTGTTGTCAGGGAAGAGTGGGATCTCGATTGGAATACCTCAGGGCTCTATCTTAGGCCCCTTACTTTTATAATCTATATAAATGATCTCCCACAAAATGATCAACAATCGAGGTATACACTCTTTGCTGATGACGCAGTGTCCGTTAGTGCAGAAACTATGGAGGCATGGCATGGAAGCACAGGAGCGGGCTGAAAGCTGGTTTAATAGTAATAAATTATTTGCTCAATAAAGAAAAACTGATAATTTTCTTAATGAGACCCAAGTGGTGTTGATCCTGAGGAATACAAGGTGAAGTTTCCGGGGGGTGCATCTTGATCCCCGACTTCGCTGGGGCTAACACATTAACGAACTTAATTCAAGCTAGTAAGATCGTTGTGCCAGAGACAAAAAAAGAGAGCCTTGACTAGGTCCAAAAATTAATCCGATGAGTTCTTTTTTTTTCTATCCCACGCATTTCCCATCTCATTGTCTTTGTCTACCACCATCGAAGATGAAGGCAGGTGGTGCCACGATCGCTAAAATTCAAAGATGCCACTCTATTGCGAAGTTGGTATAGTCGACTACGTTAATTATTTGCTGCTACTGTCTCTCGCTATGTACAGGGTGGCCAAATAAGCGAGGTAAGCGGCTGTATCTCAGAAACCACTGGAAATAATTTTCAAGTTCATACATCTACCGCTAGGGGGCGTAATAGTCTTTTTGGTTCATCAGTTTTGATTGTAGGGCACCAAATAAGGGCGAGGGGGATGGGAGAAGTCTGACTGATTGAAACGCTTATAACTTTAGTTTGACTCAATATATTTGAGCAAACTAGGTCTCGTTTGAGAGAGGAAACCCTGTTTATTAAGAACAAAATATACCCATGACAAATCAGTTTTTGCTGCTCCCGCTAGGTGGGCGCCAATTCAAAAGTTCATAGTTGTTTAATTTTTCTCGGAAATTTCAAATATAATGATATAATTTTTCAACAGATACAGAAAGTAGATCAAATTTGCAGGAAAAAAGCTCTAAACCGCATATCGACAACTTCACGCGTTCAGGAGTTATTGCCAGAGAAGCATTTTTTAACAATTCATGCATTGAAAAAACGAATGTTTCGGACTTCTGTGGTCAAGCATAAAATGGCTAAAATAAGATAAAAATATATTATCAAGAATAATTATTAAACAATCATTTAAAATTTAAAGGACCGAATTCGAATAAAACATTTCAATTTAATGTCTCATGTGTTCAAACTGTCTCCCATCATGTTCCACACATTGTTTCAATCTTCGTTGGGTGGAGAAAACGCTTCGATTTCAGCGAAGAAGAAGAATTGTATGTCGAATTCTATTTTCCATGTCTATCCTTGTCGTCGATTTAGTGTCCCCTATAGAAGTGGAGACACGTCAAGTCGGGCGACCTGGCCGACCAATGAAATAAACTTCCCCTTCCTATCCGGCGCCCCTGAAGGTTCTGGTCGATATGGTTTCGCACATTAATAGAAAAATGAGCTGGGCAACAGTCCAATTGCAGAAACATGTTTAGCCTAATAGTTTCCAATGGTACATCTTCTAACAAAATCGGCAACTCAATAATCAAAAACTCTAGAAGGACGTCGCCAGTTAAGGGTCTACCGAAAAAGTAGGGTTTGATAATTTAATTTCCTATAATGCCACACCACACGTTCAGACTCCAGCGATCTTGGTACTGCACTTCTCGCATCCAATGCGGATTTTCAGCAGAAATGTAATGCATATTATGTCTGTTGACTCTCCCATCGCCACAAACTACCCATAAACAGATACTAAAGACGATGCCGCCGTGCGGACACAATATATGCGAAGCTCCTCCCTCATCCACATGTCCGAGGTGTAAAGGAGTCACAATTATTTACAATACTAGAGCATATTCAAAATCAGTTCTGGCCGTTCTACGCTAAACGTATGTTTCTGTCGCCGTCAATAATTTTCATATTGTTGGTGCGGTATAAGATTCCATTCCCCTCCTCTCGCGATAAAACTTCGGCCAACGAACATCAAACATTCCGACAAAGCTTTCGTATCTGTTTATGGGTAATTTGTGCCAAAAAACTAACTTGTGTGAAAAAACTATGAGTCGTCGCCCCCTAGCGGGAGCAGCAGAAACTAATTTGTCATGGGTATATTTTGTTCTTAATAAACAAAGTTTCCTCTCTCAAACGGGACCTAGTTTGCTCAAATATATTGAGTCAAACTAAATTTACAAGCATTTCAATCAGGCCGACTTCTCCCTTCCCCCTCGCCCTTATTTGGTGCCCTACAATCAAGTGATGAACCAAAAAGATGCAGAATTTCACGAGGATTACAGTGGTGGTATTCTTTTATCAACATAATAAAATATTTTTGAGTAAAATGCATTTTTCTACCCAACCATAGCTATTACGCCCCCTAGCGGTAGAGATAGGTACAAACTTGAAAATTATTTCCAGTGCTTTTTTTGGTCACTTTAGTTATATAATTTTTTACCGCAAGTCTCTACGATTAGTGGTTTCTGAGATACAACCCCTTACCTCGCTTATTTGCCCACCCTGTACCTGAGAAATATAGTAGATATGATCGGATTATTTTGTACTCAATTTGACAACAGCGCCATTTTACATCTGCGCCAGCCCCAGAGACAAAGACAAACAGGATGACGTCTGACTCTGACATCTGTTTGCATTGCCCGCCCTGCCGTTTGACGATATTTTTTTTCAGTCGTGTTCCTGAAATATTTTTGTTTTATTATATTTTGCGTAGATTGTACAGGGTGGCTCGAATTCGAGTCTATGTATGGGGAACTCGAAAACCGTAAGAGATACAGTGCCGGCGAAATTAAGGCAAAATTGCGCATTTAGGTGCCTAACAATATGCCATTTAGAAGGTTTTGAAATTTCGAGTATTTACGGAGATATCCGGAAAAAACCCAAATTTTGAAAAATCGTTTTATTTTTTTCCTGGGCTTATTTAAAAACGGATTTCAAATCTAATTGCACTTTTGTATTGCCATATATAAAATTAAAATAATAAAAAAAATAAAAATAAAAAAAAAATAAAATAAAAAAAAACACATACTCGTATTAATAACGCCAATACCATCTGAAAAACAATAAAAAAATTTAAAGTTCGTATTTAAAAAAAAAGTTGATGATGATCCCTTGATTGTCGGATTTCAAACTGGATACCATCTTTAGATAGAGCGGAAAAAGTGGCCACGCAAAAGTGCAATTCAATTTGAAATCCGTTTTAAAATAAGCCCAGGAAAAAAATTAAACGAATTATCAAAATTTCGGTTTTTTCCGGATATCTCCGGAAATACTCGGAATTTTAAAACTTTCTAAACGGCATATTGTTAGGCACCTAAATGCGCAATTTTGCCTTAAATTGACAGACACTATATCTCTTACGGTTTTCGAGTTCCCCATACATAGACACGAATTCGAGCCACCCTGTACAGACTTTAGGAAGATAGAACTTAAAGTGGTAATAATGTGGATATGAAATATCAGGTATTATCGTATTTTTAGCTTTGCCAATATGGTTGTGAAAATTCAACCTCTTTAATAGTAGAGTGCCCAACGCAGTAAAAGTCTTCTATAAATAATTTTTGTGGGCACCTCGGGGTTACAAGCTGAAATTTTCACAGAATGAAACCTTTATTCTATTAACTCAAAATTCGAAGGTAATACAAATTTAGAACGGGCAAAACGGTAGTATACCTAAAAATCGAGATTATTATATGAACGTGTAGGATATTAAATTATGAATGCTTTCATATAAAATTCATCAGCATTTTTGTACGAATTATATTTTTTATCCTTGCTTGAACATTAGCTCTTACGGCAAAATAAATAAAAAAACTGAAATATCCCCCTTCGAACCTGGGAAAAATCTGATTGAAATAAACTCATTTTTGAATTCACCTCGCATTCTCTCCGAAATAAAGGCTCAAATCAAAAATTTTTATTGCAAAAAGTTTGCCGTAAGTATCTAGAATATATAGGTGCAACAATACATTTTTTTGCTCAAATGGTAATGGAAAAATAGAATTAAATGTAAAAAAAGTAATTTTCTTTTAGCCGCGACCGTCCGATCTCGCGCTGCCCGAGTACTCTCGCATCTCACTTTTCTCCATAGCTTTCTCTCTCTCTCGCCTATTGTACAATACAATAAGTGCTTTTACACCATTACGGGTTAGAATACTAATAATAATAATAGCTATTATTATTTAAATAAAGTCAATGAAGACATTTTCGATTATCCTTAGATTTATTTTTCCTATAGACTGCTAGGTAATAAAGAAGTAGAAAAAAAATCATATACTTAATACAACTGCTATTAAAAAAGACTAGCTTTTATTCAGAATAGAAAAACTAAAATGTAAAAAAATCTTTATAATAACAAAATCTATTTATCTTCAGTGTCTGTATCTTCTTCAGTAATAGACACAATGACTTCAATATTGCCTTCCAGTATTTTTTTTGCATGATCCTATGCAACCTATTTAATTTCTTCTACGTGTACAAGCTTTGCTTTCATACAATCGAATAAAAACTTTGATTAAGTTTTATTATGTACCGATTTAATCTAATAATAAGTTACCTTTTTTACATCCAAAACAGTGGAATTTATTTATCCACTCTGTTTTTAGTTAAAAAATAGTATATTATTTTATATGGAGGAAAAGTGATACTTTTCATGGCGCGCTTGTGTTTAACAGCCGAACGGAGTGAGGCTGGTAATAGAGAGCAAGCCATGAAAAGTAACTTTTCCTCCAAATAAAATATGCTGTTTTTTCTTCAGATGTCGACAAATTAATGCAAAAACATCTCTTTTTAATAGTAATAATTATAATTATTAAAGATGTGGGTTCGCAAGGCGTAGACCGGTGTCGGTGAATAGGCACAGGTTGTTGCTATAGTAATGTAACATAAAGCTGTCAGTGGACACTGTCAACAATAATTATTTTTTTAAAATTGGGTCTCAGATTGCATTTTAATTCCGTATTGATAAGCAGTTATTGAGTAAGTTCGATTAAATAATAACCAATTTGTTCCTAAATTAGGGATTTTTAGAAATGCAGTGGACAAATTGAGTGATAAATACAAATTTTAGTTTAATAAGTAAGTAAAGTAAAGCTCCGGCGGAGGAAAAGCGAAACTTCACGGCCGCCTACACAGTCAAGTAATGACGGATTTACTGACGTTTGAAGAAAAAAACAGTTAACGAACTTTTTATCTGAATGAGCACTCTCATAAAACGAATTTCAAGTTCGCAACTATAGTGGGGGATTTACCAACAT
>MU184885.1:47212-73631 GCA_016904865.1 Pissodes strobi
AAAATGTGGAAGAGGAAATTCGGTGCGATATGTGGCAGTTCATGACATCAACCTAGAAGAAAAACTTGCAAAAAATTTACCTGCATTTCATGCTCTAACGGGTTGTCATACAACCAGCCAGTTTTCTGGATTAGGAAAAATAAAATGTTGGAAAATTTATCTAAATTATTCCGATTATTTAGACGGTATTGGGGTCCAGGAATTTTCAGATGGCATGTTCAGTAACATAGAGAAATTTATCATAAAATTATTTTCAACAAATCCAAACATTTCGTCTATTAATATTTTCAGAACACTATTGGCATCTTCATCGCTAATTGAAAAAAACTAGCCCCTACAAAAAATAGTTTAAAATTTCGCAGTCTGAGAGCACATTATCAAACTAAGGTGTGCTTCAGTTCTTTCGAACCAAATCCCCTATTACCAGGGGTGACAGAATGCGGATGGAAATTTGAGGAGGCAGGTGATATCCAAATTATCCCCAATTTTAACAACACCAGCATTTCCTTCGGATGTAAAAGTATTTATTGCATGTGAATGTAAAAAAGGTAAATTATTATTAGATTAAATAGGTACATAATAAACTTAGCCTCGGAATGGACGGAAACCCCTAAGAGGACTTAAGCTACGAAAAATGATAACGAATTTTGGTACATGGAACGTACAAGGCATCTCCAATAAAGTAAATGAAGTAATCAGCGAACTCCTGCGATTAGAAATACAGGTCGCAGTTATAACGGAAACCAAAAAGAAAGGCCAGGGATCCGAAAACTTAGGACACTATGACCATTTCTTCAGCGGAGTGCCCAGGGACAAAAGAGCACAACAAGTTGTGTCCATTTTCATTGCAAAAAAAATTAAGAAGATTCATTACATCATGGGAAGCGGTCAGTGAACAAATTATCAAAATGAACGTCACACTGTATGGACTCAAGCTGACTATATTCGGAGTGTATGCTGTCAACGACGATGCTCCGGTAAATAAGAAAGACGAGTTCTTTAAGCTGCTTTACCAAGAAATATCTAAAATCGGAAACACAAGAGAGGTCATAATACTCTGCGACCTAAGCGGAAGAACTGGAACCAAACCGGATAACAAAGTGATTGGAAGATTTGGCGAGAATGTAACAAACGACAACGGTCTCAGATTGATCCAACTATGTGAGCAAAATGAACTTACAATAATGAACGGATTTTTCCAACACCCCTGGATTCATAAGTACACATGGGAGCGAAGTTTAAGAAACCAACGATCCATTATAGATTATACTATCGTCCGACAAAGCACATATATGAAGATATATGATGTCAGGATACACAGAAGCGCAACATGTGGTAGCGACCATAATCTGCTCAAAACCAAAATCCTCTTATTTCCAAAAGGGAATAAGAAACACAAACAAGAACGTCAACCAGAACAAAGCCAATCTAATGAAATAAAGCAACCACGATATAATCTAGAGAGCCTGGAGCACGAAAGCACTGCAGATTTATACAAAAATCGACTCGACCAGAAACTCCAGCCACAGCAATTCAATAACAATACAGAACATTACGAATATATTAAGCAATGTGTGAAACAAGCAGCAGAAGAAGCGTTAGGATATCTTATTGAGCAAAAATCCCATAAACCCTATTGGTGGGATGAAGAAATTCAACAAGATATTGAAGATAAAAGGCAGAAATATCAATGCTATCTATCCAGCAATTCGAATCACGATATAATGATATTCAAAGAAGCACAGGTTCAAGTAAGAAAAAAAATAACAAGGAAGAAAAATGATTCATGGGAAAAAAGCTGCAACAAAATAAATACCTACCTGGGAGGAACAAAAAGCAGCGAAAGCTGGAAGCTTCCGAAATCTCTTCGACAAAACAAAAAAAGAGAACTAGTATCCCCAATCACAACAAATAAATGGGATGAGTATTTTGGTAGGCTCCTAAAGGAGGATCGAGGACAGTTTTTGGAAAGCGATGACTTAAATAGTATACACATCTCAGCGTCGCCGGTCAGGATTAATGTAAGGGAGGAGAAAGATATTTGTAATACTCTAAAGAACAAGAAGGCACCTGGACCTGGTAATATCCCCGCGGAATTGATCAAATATGGAACAAACAAGCTATACGAACACCTAACCAGGCTCTTCCAAAACTGCGTAAACAGCGGAAAGGTCCCAGAAGAATGGAAACTATCCTTCCTTACCCCTATCCACAAAATGGCTTCCAAAGAGGATTGTGACAACTATCGAGGTATTGCGGTGACGAGCACAATCAGTCGGATTTACGGCAAAGTACTGAAGACCAAAATAGAGCGCGAATACACCGACAGAGAAGCAGAAGAACAGGCATGCTTTCGTGCAGGAAGATCCACTATTGACCAGCTTTTCTGTGTCACTCAGCTTATCGAGAAAATGTCAGATTTCGACCGAGAGATACACCTCCTGTTCGTGCATCTGAAGGAGGCATACGACAGCATACCACTAACAAAACTTTGGGACGCATTGAAACGGACAAACATAAACGTCTCTCTAATAGAGTCAGTGAAAGAAATGTATAGAAACCAACACATAAAAGTCAAAGCCGGAACCAAATTGTCCAACGGGTTCACACCAAGCAAGGGCCTCAAACAAGGATGCTGTCTGTCGCCCACTTTATTTAAGATATACCTCGAACAAGCATTAAAGGTATGGAAACAAAAATGCGAGAATATGGGTATCCCCCTTAATAACACAAACTTATAGTATACCCTTAGTATTGCAGATGACCAGATCATCGTGGCACAAGATTACAATGACATAGAATACATGACTCGAAAACTGATCGAAGAGTATAAGAAATGGGGACTGGAGTTGAACATATCAAAAACAGAATACATTTGTGTCGGTGGAGGGCGTCAAGACCTTCTTTTGGACGACGGAAGGATTATCAAATCGTGCTCAACCTACAAGTACTTGGGAGTAAAAATCTCAGATGGCGGAACATTGGACGATGCTATCAAGGATAGAAACACCCAAGGCAGGAAGGCTATTGCAATGCTAAACAGCATCCTATGGAACCAAAAAATTACAAGACGAAACAAACATCTAATTTATAATACTATCATAAAAAGCATAGTCACGTATAGTTGCGAAGTATGGCAACTAAAAGAAAATACCATGAGGGTGCTGGAGGCAACGGAGATGGACTTCTGGAGGAGAGCGGCGGGGAAGTCGAGACTTGAAAGAATTCCAAATGAAACAATCCGCGCAACAATGAAAGTAGGACACACAATAACGGACGAAATAACAACCAAACAACTAAGATGGTACGGACACGTCCAGAAAAAAGGATGAGCAGCGACTCCCTAAACAAATTCTTACCTGGACACCCGCTGGAAGAAGGAAAAGGGGAAGGCCGAGAAGGAGTTGGAGAGAAGGCATAGACAGGGAAATAAGAGAGAGGGGATTAGATGAAGATCTATGGAATTATAGGGATGAATGGCGATTGGGAATCGGAAGACGTCGAAGGGCGCTTTAAAACCGAAGAAGAAGAAGGATAAAACTTAATCAAATATTTTTTTATTAGATTGTATGGAAGCAAGCTTGTACACGTAGAAGAAATTAAATAGGTTACATAGGATCATGCAAAAAAATTACTGGAAGGCAATATTGAAGTCATTATGTCTATTCCTGAAGAAGATACAGACACTGAAGAAAAATATATTTTGATATTATAAAGATTTTTTTACATTTTGAGTTTTTCTATTCTGAATAAAAGCTAGTGCTTTTTTTAATATAGCAGTTGCATTAAGTATATGATTTTTCTTCTACTTCTTTATTACCTAGCAGCGTATAGGAAAAATAAATTTCAGTATAATCGAAAACGTCTTCATTGGCTTTATTCAAATAATAATAGCTATTATTATCATTAGTATTCTAACCCGTAATGGTGTAAAAGCACTTATTGTATTGTACAATAGGCGAGAGAGAGAGGAAGCTATGGAGAAAAGTGAGATGCGAGAGTACTCGAGCAGCGCAAGATCGGACGGTCGCGGCTAGCAGAAAATTACTTTTTTATATTAAATTCTATTTTTCCATTACCATTTGGGAAAAGAAAAAATTATTCATGCACCTATGTATTCTAAATACTTAAGGCAAACTTTTTGCAAGAATAAAAATTTTTGATTTGAGCCTTCATTTCGGAGAGAATGCGAGGTGAATACAAAAATGAGTATATTTCAATCAGATTTTGCCCAGGTTGGAAAGGAGATCTCATTTTTTTAATTTATTTTGCCGTAAGGGCCAATAAAATCTGCATATTTCAAGCAATGATAAAAATATAATTTGTACAAAAATTTAAATGAATTTTATATGAAAACATTCATAAATTAATATCGTACACGTTCACATAATAATCTCGATTTACCTTCGAATTTTGAATTAATATAATCATTTTATAATAAAATACTATTAAGATAATTCTTACGGACGAAATTCTCCAAACCTAAGTAACTCACAAAAACTCTGTTAGATGGCGAAAAGATATAGTTTCATTTAAAATATTCAGTTAAAATATTTTGCCCTCTGTTGACGACAATCTGCACTTGGTAAACACAGATTTCATTTTTAAAGGGGTGTGGTATGCTGTCGGCATAAATATATCGGGCAGTAACAAGGTTTATTGACCTTGGGGCAGGAATGCATCATTCAAACTGGCAGTTGGGGGAGTAAGGGACTGGTTAATACCTGTAGAATCTGAATACTATTCTCCGATATTGACAAGGTTGTTTCTTTCTTCATATTTAGCCACGAAATAGGGAATTTCGTAGGTGGATGATATTTCAATATATTATCTATGATGATATTTTTCGTTTCAAATACTTTAGGAAGGGGTTTTTGGGAATGTCGACTGTACAGAAATATTTAGAAAAAGTAGACATTTTGAAAAAGAATTACACCCTGCATATACTTTTGAAAATGTTATTTTAATGATGGTAAGATGTAAATGGCTCCCTTTAACCGTTTCCGAGTTAAAAACGAACAATTAGGACATGTAGTTGGAGGGTACGTTTTTAAGTTTTGTTACCCATAGCCTGATTTAGGCAAACCATCTTTCATGCGAGCGGAATATTAGCATTTTTATAATTATTAAAAACGGACGTAACCGGCGGCGGCGTCTTCTGCAATACGTGGATACGCCTGCATGGCAGGCGTGGGTATGCTGCTACTAGTATAACCGATTTAAAAAGTGCAATTTGTTAAATAAATATAAAATGCACACATTTTGCTTCCTATCGTTTTTCTTGGGAGCTTCGTGCTATGGCTATTTTAGAGTTTAACTCGATATATCCACCTAAAATCATTTTATAAATTATAAAATGCTAAAATGTAGAAATTAATTTGAGAGAAATTTTTTATTCCATACACAGCGTTTGGTAGGCCGATGCGTTAATTTCAATTTTATACTTAGATTAAATTTAATATAAAGCACTTTGCAATACATATGCATTATTGATATAATTTTTTTAATGTTTTAAGCAACAATATAGCTTAAACATGGTTTAAAAATTTTTGAAATTTTAAGAGGTTTTGTTTTGTTTACAGAAAACATTTTAATTTTATTTCGTTTTCTTACTTTCCAAATATAAACACAACAAATGCAATGTATAATTAAATGTCTTCTATTTTTTTATCCTGTCGCATGTCCCAGCTCACGCTATATCTTTAGGTTAAGACAAGTCACATTCCCAATTTAACGTATCAACTTACCAAACATTTTCTATAAAACAAAAAATCGAGCAAATAATAATATGTCACAAATTTTGTTAGTAATGCTTACCCTTTTCAGAAACATAATTTGTGTGAATATTATTTGCATCTACGACAGCTTTTTAATATTTTCTTGCCAAGCAGATTGTTACACAAAACTAAAAAAAATATTTTGCAGTTTATCGGTCGCAATGTCGCATTTAATCGAAACCGCACTAAACTTTGGAGAAAAAAATCATAGTTGTACATATTTTATTATAAAATTACATTTTTTTGTCAGGCACACCTATTGATTCATTTAATAATTATTAAGGGTATTGCGTAAATGTTTAGTAATTTTCTGCTACCTAAATTATTAGTGCAAAATAAATTATAGTTTACAAAACTAAAAAAACACGCCTTGATCGAAACCGATCTAAAAAATTATAAAATAGAATAAAATGATTCAAAAATATGATTTTATTTTAAAAAGCGTGGGGTGCTTAAGTGCCATAAGTTTATCACAAAAATCAATTTATCGCTTTGATTGACCAACAGTTTATATGTCAAATTTGATTGATTACTTCAATTGACTAGCAGACTATATGAAGTTAATTTATCATTTCACTTGGTCAACAATTCATGTGCAAAATTTCGTTTGAATTAACAAGCGTTCATCAACAAAACCCAATGACCAATAATTTATACTTACGTAAATTATTTACTCTCCCAATTGACCTGCATTTTATATGAAAATTTTATTTAGGTATCGTTTCAATTGATTGGCGTTTTGTAAGAAACACTAGATTTATCGGTTCAATTGACTATCAGTTTATGAGGAAAATCAATTGGTCGTTTTAATTTACCAAGAGTTTATATTTCATTGATTACTACAATTGACCAGCAGATTATATAGAAAGTTAATTTAACGTTTCAATTGGCCAGCAATTTATATGTAAAATTACGTTTGAATTAACAAGTTTATCAGCAAAATTCAATTAATCATTCCAGATGACCAATAGTTTATACATAAATTAAATTTGCTCTCTCAATTGCCCTGCAGTTTATAAGACAATTTTGTTGGCAACTTGTAAGAAAGACTATATTTACCGTTTCAATTGACTATCAGTTTATGAGAAAAATCAATTGTTGTTTGTTTTCATTTACCAACAGATTATATGCCAAATTTCATTCATTACGTCAATTGACCAGCACATTATATGAAAAGTTAATTTATCGTTTCAATTGGCCAGCAATTTATATTCAAAATTTCGTTTGAATTAACAAAAGTTTATCGGCAAAAGTCAATTCATCATTTCAGATGACCAATAATTAATATGTACATTAGATTTAACTCCTCAAATGACCTGCAGTTTATATGAATATTTTATTTAAGTATCGTTTCAATTGGCTGGAGGTTTGTAAGAAGCACTAGATTTATCGTTTCAATCGACTATCAGTTTATGAGAAGAATCAATTGTTCGTTTTGATTTACCAACAGTTCATATGCCAAATTTCATTGATTACTTCAGTTGACCAGCATATTATATGAAAGGTTAATTTATCGTTTCAATTGGGCAGCAGTTAATATGCAAAATTTCGTTTGAATTAACAAGAGTTTATCAGCAAAACTCAATCATTCCAGATGACCAATAATCTATAGGTAAATTAGATTTACCTTCTCAATTCACCTGCAGTGTATATGAAAATTTAATACAAGTGTCGTTTCAATTGACTGGCGATTTGTAAGATACACTAGATTTATCGTTTCAATTGAATATCAGTTTATGAGAAAAATCTATTAGTAATCTTGATTTAGCAACAGTTTATATGCCATTTCATTGATTACTTCAATTAACCAGAAGATTATATGAAAAGATAATTTATCATTTCAATTGACCAGCAAATTATTTGCAAAATTTCCTTTTAATTAACAAGAGTTTATCAGCAAAATTCAATTAATAATTCCAGATGACCAATAATGTATACGTAAATTAGGTTTACCTTCTCAATTGATCTGCAGTTTATATTAAAATTTTAGCAGCTGACTGGCGGTTTATAAGAAACACTAGATTTATCGCTTTATTATAAAATAATAATATCATAACTACAATCCCAAACGAAATTCGGACAAAGTTGTCAAGGTCAACTTGTTTCCTAACAAGTCGCCGCCGGCGCTTGAAAAATAGTATCCCACTGTTAGTGTTTGAAAGTACTACGGTCATCCAGAGCCCTGTGCTGATATTCATGTTAACTTTGTTAATATCGATTATTTATTTGCATTTTTCAGGATACGTAGCGCTTCGTAGGTGGAGACGTTCCTGGGGCGATTTTAAGCGACGGAGAAATTTTAGCATTGCGATTATCTTAATAGTCTTTTATTATAAAATGATATAATAAAACCTTCATTCTGTGAAAATTTCAGCCTGTAACCCCGAGGTGCCCACACAAGTCAAAATAAGTTATAAGTAGCACTCTACTATAAATTGTTGTATAATAGCCACTACTGTTTTGGGTAATTATAAAATAATAATATAGTGCATACATTTTGCCCAAACTTTTTCACTATATATGTTTATTTACGATTATAAACGTTTAACATTTCCATAGCGTGCATCCTGCGTTGTGTTTATTTAATTTCCAAACTTCCCACCATCATCCTCCTTTTGTTTCTCCACCTTTTTTTGGCAAAATTCGTTGAAACGCGCCAGTTTTTGTTTCAATCTAGGGGCAAAGTTTACGGAATTAAAAATTCCGTAAACTTTGCTATGGGTCTCAGCGGATTTCAAAAACACTGTCTTGCTGTGTAACATAGAATTTTAATTTGATATTCTCGCGCTCCAGGAGCAACAATGTGTAGCGCCATCTGCTTTCACCTTCGACGGTGTCGGAGAGACAAAGCATCTTATTTTTGGATATATTTATATCACGTAGTTAAGCGTCTCTTTCATGTCTCTGGTTGTACTTTCTTTGGAACCTGTGATGTCTCTTCATGCGTAGTGCGGACATCTTATTTTCCAGTACATATTTCACTCCCACATTTCCTATGCAATACTGGTCTGGGATCATGTTGCTGATGCTCATCCCGTTTTTCGTTTTCAACACAAAGCAGTGAGAGTGTTAGGCAGCCTTGGATAAGGGACACTAAAGCATGTGTTGAATTTGAATTTAGTAAATGTCTAATAAATCAATTAAAGTATAATAGAAGAAAAAAAAACGCTTTCAGAGCGAGACGTGTGGTAAGCGCATATTTGTTTAGTGTTGTCTGAAATATGTTTATAACGGCTAAATTGTGCTTGCATTCTGGCAAAATGACGTATAAACCAAAATGGAAGTATTATATTTAAAATATAATAAGATTATTGCTAGTGATGCACGGTCCGAATATTACCATCAGAAGTTACGGTAATATTACGTAATATTCCGTAATACTACCATTCCCCTTGAGTAACATTCCTTTGTTACCGTAATATTCCCTAAAAGTTTCGGCAATTTTCCGGGTAATAATATTACCGGTAATATTCGGTTTAATGTTACGTACTCGGTGACGTAAAATTCGCCGTGTTTTAAAATTCATAACGTATTTTTTGCTTGTTGCGACACACTAGCGATAGCGCGCTGGTCCACATGACATGCAATACACAAGGTTTCTTTTAAGTTTGATTTGATTTTATTTTGGTATACAGGGTGCTACAAATTCGTTTCTTTGTATGGGTATCTCGAAAACCGTAAGAGATACGAGGTCGGTTAAATTGAGGCAAAGTTGCGCTACTTAAGGGTGATTGACATGCCATTGAGAAATTTAGAAAATTCCGCCTACTTCCGGAGATATCCGTAAAAAACCGAATATCATCTATTTTATTTTTATTTTTTCCTGCCTTTGTTTGGAGAGATAAAGTAAAATAAATGTCACATTCTTATTACCACTTTTTCTCCTCTACAAGCTGGCGGTATCAAATTTTAAATCTGACGTTTCGCTCTCGGGCCCCCTTCATCAACTTAAATTTTTTAAATACGGACCTGGATTTTTTATCTAATTTTTAAAAAGCCTTTGGTCTCCCAAATCCAACGATGTATCACACTTGTCCGATAGTTGTAACAAATATTGTCATAAGTGAAATCGGGTCAGAAAATATCGCCCTATCTCTGTCTAACACATTATCTCTTATGGAAAAAATCTAGATTTGTTGATTTATTGGTAAGTGTGATACATCGTTGGTTTTGGAAGACCAAAGGCTTTTTAAAAAGTAGATAAAAATTCCAGGTCCGTATTTAAAAAAATGAAGTTGATGAAGAGGGCCCGAAAGCGAAACGTCGGATTTAAAATTTGATATCGCCAGCTTGTAGAGAAGAAAAAGTGGCAATAAGAATGTGACATTTATTTTACTTTATCTCTTCAAACAAAGGCAGGAAAAAATAAAAATAAAATAGACGATTTTCGTTTTTTTTTACGGATATCTCCGGAAGTAGACGGAATTTTCTAAATTTCTCGACGGCATATCATTCACCCTTAAATTGCGCAACTTTGCCCCAATTTAACCGACCTCGTATCTCTTTCGGTTTAGGAGATACCCATACAAAGAAAAGAATTTGTAGCACCCTGTATACTCAAGTGCCGCAAGGTAAAACTACCTTTATTTATATTTAGAGTTAGTAGAGTTACTATTTGTTTTTTTTTTTTATATTTTTAAGGCTATTTGCTACGAGATTGGAGTTCACTGCATGGCAAAATATTTTGTTATTATTATTTTTTTAAATCTTGTACAGGGTGGCTCGAATTCCAGTCTATGTATGGGGATCTCGAAAATCGTGAGAGATACAGTGTCAGTCAAATTAGGGCAAAATTGCGCATTTAGGTGCCTAACAATAAGTCGTTTAGAACGTTTTAAAATTCCGAGTAATTCCGGAGATATCCGGAAAAAAAGCAACATTTTGACAAACATTTTATTTTTTTCCTCGGCTTATTTAAAACCGGATTTCCGTCTTCAAGGTGTCATCATCACTTTCTTTTTTTAGATACGAATTTTAATTTTTTTATATCGTATTTCAGTTGATATTGACGTTATTAATATGAATATGTGTTTTTCATTTTTTTTTATTTTTATTTTAATTTTAATTTTTTTTTTAATTACATTTTGCTTTGGCGTAATTTTAAATAGTTTAAATTATTTTCGAAATTTTCATATTCTATAAAAACATTTAATTTGTTTTTGTTAAGTGGAAACTTGGAACCTTTATTTTCAATAAAAATTAAAAATAGTAAAATTAATTAAACAGGTTCGTTTATTTTCTACCCCAAAGCAAAAGAAATGATTTAAAAAAAAATTAAATGAAAATAAAAAAAGAATAAAAAACATTCATTTTAATAATGCCATTATCGTCTGAAAAACGATAAAAAAAGTTAAGTTCATATTTAAAAAATGAAAGTTGATGTCCCCTTGAAGACGAAGCGTCGGATTCTATGCTGGATGTCACCATTGGATAGAGAGGAAAACGTGGCAATGCAAAAGTGCAATTCAATTTGAAATCCATTTTTAAATAAGCTCAGGAAAGAAATAAAACGACTTCAATATTTCGGTTTTTTGAGTTCCCCATACAGAAACTGAAATTCGAGCCACCCTATACATATATTTAACCAATTTATTTTTTTGCACTTAGATTGAAAGTTTGTATTAGAGTGTGATGAAAGTTTTAAATTAAATTATTTTGTTTTGTATGTTATTAAACTTTTTGAAGCCATCCAATTAGGGTAATCATCAGTTAATTTAATGCAGCTATGCGCACTCGATGGATTTGTTCTTTCTCCTTTGCATATTGTAAAAAGATAGCTTTTTCGACGCTGTTTAGCAATATTATCGAAAATTACGTAATATTACCAATATTCTTACCAAAAAATAAATTACCAGTAATTTTGCATCACGAATTATTGCACGCATTGGTCGAAGAGGAAGTTATAATAGGTTGACAGATGAACAAAGCGTTAGCATGACGATTATTTACGATACAAACAAAAGTCGTGCCGAGATTCGGACGTTTGTTTCTACTACTATAACCTGGAAACAAATTAAAAAAAAAACATGGAAATGTCAGAAGCATTGTATGCCTGGTTTTTGGAAGAGCAGAAGTCACATTGTCTACCATAAGTAAGAGACGCTGGATCGTTCTAAAACGCGATATGGAAAATGACTCATGAGTGACAAGTTACAACACTTCCAATTTTTGCTTCATGTGTTGCAGAGTTTAGGGTAAATTTTTTTCAAGTTATAGTTATGTAATATTAATATATGAAATATATTTTCTAATGAAGGAAGAGTTTCCTTTTTAGGTATAGGACCTCTTTTAACTAAATTTACCTAAAAAAAAATTACACTTGCGCGCACATATAATTTTTCAGATTACAGGGTACCTGCCCTGAAAACAGACCATTACAAGGGAAATGAAAATCCATAGCAAGTGCCCGATTACCATTACAGGACTATATAGATTATTACTATAACTGCTTTCCTCTTTCAGTTGGGTTAAAATATCAATATCACGAGTGAAAAAGTAATTATTATATTTTCTAAAACTAGCAATATTTATAGTTTTTAATGGTAAACACATCAGAATCAGTAGGAATTCAATTACTATGTATTAATATATATTCAATTATATACCTTACTTCTTCCTGAACAATTTTATGTGTATTGCTTTAAATATGCCAGTACAACCTGTTTCAAGCCATAGCTACATTGTATGAAAATTTGTTATGGACTTATGGAACAAATTTATGAAGTTACAGTTCTGTGACAGTTATACTAAACCTACATATATCTTAAACTGCATAAGAACAATAAGTCACTAGTCACACACTTCTGCTTTGCCAACCTGTACTTACGACAAGAGTTAAATTGTAACTACAACAGTTCTCTATTTGCTATAAACACTATTCACGCGCACGCACACACATATACTTTTTCGGTACTCATGGGCACTCTTTGTACTCGTTTAGCAATAAAACAACTCTTTGCTAATGCGCCAGAGGATGGTTCAGGCTCTGGGTCATAATGGGGTATGATACCATCGGTTGCGTAGCATTAGACATAGCTATAGTCTGTGACGTATTGATAGCCGCAGTAATTTGGTTGGTCCTATGTAGCTCGATTTGCTGAGTGGACGCAGCCAAGTTTTGCTGGGCGGCCAATAACTGAGGATTTGTATTGGCCAAAGTAAGCTGCTGAGGTGACACATTGGCTACAGCCAGCCGAGTCGAATTTGCGATAAGTTGCTGAGCTTGAGAGGTAAGTTGAGGAGCGTTTGCTAAAGCCAACTGCTGCGCTTGGCTGGTTAATTGCTGCGTAGTGCTAGCTAAAGCCAGTTGCTGAGCTTGAGAGGTCAGCTGTTGGGAAGTGTTGGCTAAGGCTAACTGCTGAGCTTGAGAAGTCAGTTGCTGATTGGCTAGCTGCTGAGCCTGAGAAGTCAATTGTTGATTTAGTTGCTGATGCGTTTGAGGGTTACTGGCCAGCGTTAACTGTTGCGGTTGGGTAGTTAGCTGTTGGGATGCATTAGCTAGGGCCAACTGTTGATTTGCCATGTGTGACGTTAGCTGTTGTGTCGACGTAGCTAAGGCTAGTTGCTGGCCTGGATTCGTAGTAACTGAAATTAAAAAAATGAATACAATACAATTACGAATACAGTTATTATTTGTGAACGATTTAACAACATAAACCTGGAAAGATCTTTCTCCAATAATACCAAAGAGTACTGGGAATAAGAGTTTTCACTTATATATATTTCCCTTCAGGTGCAGTTCGGTTTTTCGTACTTTTCGATCAGCTAGGAATCTGGCCATCCCCTTGATACGGTAAAAACGGACGGAGTGGCTCATAATAGAACACATTTTCTATAAAGAATTAAGAGAATTATCAAAAATAAATATTTTATAGTATTACCGGAATTTAGAACTATGCATTGTGCAACGCGAGATCCAGAAGAGAAGTTACTTAGGACAAACTAACAAACATGAAGCAATAAATAGGTAAGTGACTTTTTTCACTAGAAAAATGTTCATGCAGAATTGCAGAGTATAGTTAACTTGGATCACATTTTAAACCGCTTAGAATGGGAGGTCATAAACGTTCCATACAGATGAAAACATATAGCTTTTTTTTATTTATGAAAGCTGTTCTACGAAATTCTAAACCAGAGGTCAATGCTCAGTAATTTTAACAAATACTGAAAATGCGACTTCCATAGCTAAAAAAAAAATATTGAAATTACTTACAAAGCCATTTTTTTGGAAGAAAATTTTAGTTTAGGTTTTACACATCTTCAAATGCAGCAAAAATAAAAAATATTTTGACTCTCAACATCAATTTATTCAAAAACAGTATTTTAAGCAAAAAAAAAATAATATAAATATTTTTTTTGGGATGTTTACCTTTCTCCATTTCCCTTTTTTCTTGAAAAATAAAACTGCCTGAGAAAACGTAAATTATTATTAAAATATTTCTGATTATCCAGTAAATAAACAAATGGAAAATAAAGATTTACGTTGGACGGCTGCAAAATATGATTGTCCAATAAAACAACTCTTACACCAGCAGTAGAATCGTCTTTTATTAACAGCAGTGCTATTTACTGTTTTTAACAATTATATACACACACAAAAATACCAGAGAAAAATTACAAAATGTGTCATAAAGTCGATGCATTAGACTAATACATTATACATTCATGTTTAATTTTTCATTCGAAATCAGTGTCAGATGACTACTCGCTCACTTAATAACAATACGCCGCGACCGGCCGCCATGCGGCTATATTCAGACCTGAAACATGCGTAGAGCGTTCGCTTTTGTACCCTCCACCAGTTTCGAGAAAATGGCAGAATATATTCCCACGAAAAGCTAGGAGTAAAATCTCTTATACTGTACTCTTTGATGATACTAACTAAATAAAGTGCTTTGGCAACTATATAAAATATATTGAAACTAGTGAAAAAACTGAAGCAACATTTCGCTAAAGTCCTTATCCAGTGTTTCTAATTTATTAACTAGAGGTAATATATTCATGCGTTCAACGTTTTTCAGTGTACGCATCAAAACAATACCTCCTACAATTAGGCCAACTAGCTAATATTAAAATTAGCAGTGACGTCATCAAAAGTGGTCTATACTTTTTTGCCATAAGAAAAGCTTTAAGAGGAACCAACAGGAGCCCAGTAAAAGTATTAATTATTTTATCGCGCCTACTTCCGTATTTAACGTTGATTGCCACGCTGGGCGACTGGAATGTCAATTCCCATCTCGACGTCATGTATCCGGTGCTGCCAGATTGGGCGCTTTATCACACTTTGAGCTAGTTCTCACTATAGTTTGCCACAAACTATTTTTCAAAGAAACGTAAAATATTCTTCTTGGATTTCAAGATTACAATTAACAATATATTAGATACTTAATGTAAAAGTTTACTTTGGTATATTACAGTATAGTTATATTAAATAAAAATAAATATTTAAAATCCGAAAAGTAAATATATAAAAACCGGAAAGTGAAGCAATAACGGAATCAAAACCTTTAAGAAAATAAACGCTGCTAACCAATAACTTAATTATTTTGTATAAATATTTAGTTCCATTTAAAAACATAATTTAAAATGTCATTCAACAAATGCTGTAAAAATTAAAGTCAAACTAAATATACGTTACATAGTTTACATCCCAAATAATGTTTGAAACTAACTCTACCAACCGAGACGAACCAAATACTGATGGTCAGAACGAGGCAATTCTACAAATTCGTAACAATATTTATTTTTTACCATTGCGCAACGACCAACGCAAACGATTTAATATTTGTTCCAGGATAACGAGACGGTTCTTAAAAATTTGGCAACGCTGCCTCCTCTCAGTTGGCGTACTTTCGATCGACGTTCGACCGGTTTCTTAATTACTCTTCGATTTCGATTGATTTTCTGTTCATTTCTTTATAATATAAGAACTTTATTGTGTTTAAATTTACGTGAACAATGCCGTCCAGATGTTGTGTCCCAGGCTGCCGTGGAAATTACTCCAACGGACCTAAAGTTCATGTTTTTAGCTTTCCAAAAAGTGATGTGTTGCAAAAGAAATAGCTTTAAGCTATTCCGCGAGACAATTTAGTCCCCAATAAAAACACTAAAGTGTGTGTTACATTTTTCTGCAGGTAATATAATTTGGATTAATTCGCAAAGGAACCAAAGTCAGGTAAAATCATTACAGTACATTTAAAATACCCTCGAATGAAGGAAAATGCAATACCAACTATTTTTCCAAACTGCCCCAATTACTTTTAAAAAAATGTGTTTGTTCGTAAAAGTAAAGACGAAAAAAATAAGGAACTTGAGGAATTACAATTGTTGCAAGCAATACAACAAAGTAAAGAGGAGTTTAATATCCATAGAGAGGCTACATGTTTTGAAAAATTTGAGGAGTGTTTGAAACTATTTTCAAATTTTATTCTTAAGGAAGGGTGGTTTCCAGTAAGAGCTATACACATTCTTATACAGTGTCCCCGGATGGACCTAACTATACCAGTAAACTATCTTATTTTGGATTTTAGCAAAAAAAGTTTTTCTTCATAAGAAGTTTTGCTTAGTCTGAAAAGTCCATAGCCGTTTCCAAAATTTCGAAATATTATACGGGGTGGTTAAAAAATAAGAAAATGTAGATCTAAGTCAAGAATGAAGTGCATGTTATTTGAAAGATATGGAAACATCTTATGGGAAAAAGTTGTTTCTTATGTCAACAAAAGCTCTAATATTAAGTTTGAACGTTAAATTTTAAAGTTGATTTTTACCTTCATTATGATTACCAAAGTAGAACACAAATTTAACCAAAATTTAACATTATTTATTGAACGAAAACAAAACACGAATACAAACATTACTAAACATGTTGTCCTCCTACTTCTACACATTTTTCAATAAGCACTCTAAATTTGTCGTACACCTGATGCAAAGTATGCTCATTTATGTCGGCTACTGCTTCTCTAATTTTTTGTTTCAAAGATTTTCATTGTCATGAAGATCATTCGCATACACTTTTTGTTTGAGGTATCCCTATAAAAAGAAATCTGACGCGGTAATATCCGGGGAACGTGGAGGCCAGCTAATAGGACCGAGCTGCCCAATCCATTTATTAGGAAAATTCCTATCTAACCACTCTCTAACTCTAATTGCCCTATGCGCAGGACAACCATCCTGTTGAAAATAGTGTCCGTCTGAACCTGAATATCTAGGTCATTCGGAGTAGGGAGTAGGAAGTTTCCCAACATCTCTATGTATGTGTTCTGGTTTACGGTTCCGTCGAAGAAATATGGACCAATCACTTTATTATATATTATTGCGCACCAAACATTGACTTTTTTTATATCGATGACTATTGGTTATAATTCGAAAATTTGGATTTTCTTCCGACCAATATCTACACTTTTGACTGCTTACAACTCCATTCGTGGTGAATGATGCTTCGTCTGTGAAAACAATGTGTCTGTAAAAATATCTCTCTATCATAATTCGTTCTCCCATCAACAAACACAATTCTAAACGAAGCCAATCATCTCCCGCTTCAAGTTTATGAATTCCAACCGGTTTGTATGGATAAAGTTTATTTTCTGATAGAATTCTCTGTAAGTGGCTTTTACTAATGGATAGATCCTGCGCTCTTTTTCTTAGCGATTTCTTGGGGAAGTTTCTTACCGAATCAAGAGCAATCAATGTAGCGGCATCATTTTCATCATGACTGCTTTTTTTCTTCTTCAAATTTGCTACAGCGCCAGTTCTATTAAACTTTCTAACTAACTCCCGAAGACAGTTTACAGAAACGTATACCCCCGGATATTTCCTATTAAAAAGATCAATTGCAAAACGATACGATGTTTCCCCTATACCATAACATTTAACCAAGTAGATTAGAATCTTTGCTCTAGGGTCAACATTATTCAAAAGTTTGTGACACTGACAAGCTTTGTTGACTTTAATAAGTACCTGAAACTTAGTTTGAAAGTCAGCTGACTTAATTGTTATTATGAATAGCTTCATTATTTACGTCTTATCGCTATCGGTTAAATTAGCGTTCAGTAATGAAGGTAAAAATCAACTTTAAAATTTAACGTTCAAACTTGATATTGGAGCCATTGTTGACATAAGAAACAACTTTTTCCCATAAGATTTTTACATATCTTTCAAATAACATGCACTTAATTTTTGACTTGGATCTACGTTTTCTTATTTTTTAACCACCCCGTATAGTATTTCGAAATTTTGGAGACGGCTATGGACGTTTCAGACCAAGCAAAACTTCTTATGAAGACTAACTTTTTTTGCTAAAATGCAAAATGAGACAGTTTACTAGTATAGTTAGGTCCATCCGGGGACACACTGTATATTTACAATAAAAAGTCTTTTCTTTGTGAGCCGTTGTTAAACTATCTAAATCAAAACAGCATTTTGACTCCTTTTGAAAATTGTAAAAATCACCTAAAAATTGATGTTTCAAAAATTATTCTTAGCAGCATTTCAAATACACTTCTTAATAATTATTGTTCTAAATATAATCATAATCTTTTGGGTAAAAAAGAAAAAAAAGAAACTGGATATTTTTAATAAAGAAATATTAGACCCTAATAATATACCGAGTAATATACCCAATCTAACACAAAAAAGTAAAATCTGAAACCTGTATAAAGCTTTCATGTTTTATCATAAATATTTAAGTATTGCAAGGTTCTTTGGATGGAGAAAACCGAGGAGAAACACTACCAAATTTGACATTACTATTACCTATTATGACACCTTTATACCTATAGTGACGTTTTACCACTTATCTAAGGTTCTTTGGATGGAGAAAACCGAGGAGAACCACTACCAAATTTGACATTACTATTCTCTATTATGACACCTTGATACCTATAGTGACATTTTACCAACTATCTCTTAAATAAAATGGTGGTAGGCTAGTTTCAGTTTATCAAAATAGATTCTATTTTGATAAACTGGATATCCAAAGGTTTTTGCTTTGAAATTCCGTGTTCCTGTAACAAAAATCGAATGAGGCGCGTCTAAGGGCTGAGTTCATTACTCGCAACCTTGTTTTAACCTGAAGCCATTAGATATTATTTATGTATGCAGAAAAAGGTGAGTACTTAAACTAGCAATTTAATTTTTGATTAAAAAAAAATAGTAATGTACATTATCAGTCATAATAGTCGTGCTTAAAGTAATATCAGCTTTTAGGAGGTCTTGTATTAGGCCAATTACGTTTTAAACTACATATAAAAAAAGTAAAATTTTCTATTTTCCGAAATTTTTGCATCCAAAATGTACACTTAACTGTGAAATTTTAAAAGAAATTGCACATTTCAATATACGACTGTAAATAAGTCAAGACCACTTGTAATGACGTCACGCGTAAGCCGTTTGGCCTAGTTGTAGGAGGTATTGATCAAAATCAAATTCTCAACAAACAACAAACAAGCTCAATTTATTGGTATACACTGGCGTCCAACTTAAAATGGCATTACCCGCATATCTGAGTCATTAGTTGTGGAATTTAATTTCCCTTTAACAGACCGTTATATGTCAGTATAATACACTCATGAGGCAACTGTTAATGTTGTAAAATATAAAATCGATTAACATTTAACATCGTTAAATGAGTAATATCTTTTGTGTGAAGTAATTTAATATGCCTTCTTAGTTAAGATGTCCAATTATACACAAGTAAAAGAAATTACTTTATGGAGCCTTAGCTCCAGTGCAAAACTTCAATACCGTCTTGTTTCATAATTATCTCTACAATTATGATTTGTCAACTGTTCACATCTAATTAAACCATAAATATTCAATTTCTGGCATATTTAAATTTGTCAAAAGGAACCACCTCTGTAATGTGGTCGACTTGGCGACATCCTTCTCCTTATCATTCACATCAAATGACCTAGCTAATGTCTAGACTGTACTGCGGTGCGATTCACCCCGCCTACACCACAGCAACAATTCAATTCCCGGCCGCATAATATGCTGGTTTTCACATACCAAATGGTCAGCTCGCAGCATGATGCGGTAGACCGCTCTTTCGCCACGTCGACAATTCGTTTCATGTTTCGGCCACATCTCCGAGAAGCCGGGTTTATCCATTCTACCCGAAAAATGTGTAAAGACATGAAAGAAGCAGACACATAGTCCATTTAAAAAGGGACTACTCTGAGTCAAAATCATACAGACCGATCAGCCTAACATAATTTTTTATGAAAACGCTAGAAAGGCTGTGTAATAGATACATTAGAGGAGATATCCTACCATACCATGATATCCATCCAAACCAACACGCATATCAGGCTGTCAAATCTACAGAAACAGCACTTCACTGCGTGGTTCAAACAACTGAAGAAGCCTTGCACCGAAAAGAATGCGCTCTCGTTCCGTTTTTCGTCATTGAAGGAGCTTTTGATAAGGCTACATTTCACAGCGTAAATACGGCACTAACAAACCATAGAGTCCACCCCCACCATGAGAGGCTGGATCGCCAATATGCTGAAACCTAGAGCAGTCAACCTAACTATAGGTAACAAAACTGTTACAGCACTCGTAACGAGAGGATGTCACCAAGGAGGGGTACCTCCCCGTTGCTCTGGAATGTGATCATAAACAACCTCATAGAAAACCTGAACAAAGCAGAACTCTATGTGATCGGATACCCTGATGACATAACAATCATTGTTGTGGGCCAGTTCGAAAGGGTTCTGTCAGAGTTAATGAACAGAGCTTTCAAAATAGTAGAGAGATGGTGCAACGAAAACTCACTTTCGGCCAATCCCAACAAAACAGACCTTGTGCTATTTACAAGAAGGAGGAAACTGAAATTCAATTCACCCTCCTTGTTCGGGGCACAACTCAAGCTATCAAAAGAAGTAAAACATCTAGGAATTATCCTAGACAAGGAGCTTAACTGGCAGCGCCACCTATATGAAAATCTGTCCGAGCTTTTTATCAGTGTAGGAGAGTAATAGGGTCGACATGGAGACTGACACCTAAAGTCACATACTGGATATACACAGCAGTCATCAGGCCTATGTTTGCATACGACGCACTAGTTTGGTGGCCACGATCCGGAAAAACAACAGCTCAAGCCAAAAAATTTTGCATGCACAGCTATCACTGAAGCAATGAAAACCACTCCCACCAAGGCACTGGAAGTACTTTTAAACCTGTCTCCGTTAGATATTTTCGTGAGAAATGAAGCACAGGTAACCACAGTACGCTTGAACTCCTCGGGTATGTGGATTGGAAAAAGCTACCACATACAACCAGCTATGAGAGTGAGCACAGACTTGTGGTCAGAAATTCATTTTCGACAAACGGTTTAAAATCGAACTAGACTCAATAAATAATCTGTCACAAACTTATGACATCCACATCTACACGGACGGATCAAAAAGAACTTCAGGGGCTGGCGCAGGTGTTTATATACCCTAGCTCAACATAAGTCTGGAAAAGTGACGGAGAAGCAAATCATAAACAAAGATATACTGTTCGTCACGGACAGCAAGATAGTTGTACAAACACTGAACAAAATACAGACCAGAAGCTTGATGGTTAAGCAGTGCATAAAGTCACTAAACCAAATATCTGCAGAAAAGAGAGTAACCATGGCCTGGAAAAAAAGGGTACAACGGAGACCTTGGTAATGAAAGAGCACACCCTTGCCAAGAAAACGTCTCGTAAAAAACTAATTGGTCCAGAACCAATACTACCACTCACCATGAACACTGTTCGCGAACAAATTTAAAAAACAGCAATTCGAGAATGGAGCACCAGGTGGGAAACGACAGAAGCGCTTCGCCACTCCACAGCAACATTAACAGGTCTTGGTAAATGCAAAACCAGATATTTTCCAAAACTATCAAGGAAAAACTTGAAAATAATGACAGAAATACTTAACGGTAATTGCAGACTAAATTACCATTTGCACAAGATAGGTGTAATTGACGACTCCTTATGCAGAGAATGCTTAGAGGACAACGAGACGGCAGAACACATTCTGTGCGGACAGTCGCTCCAAATCTTAATTTACCGTCAATTATTAAACCAAGAAATTTAGAGTTTTTCCAGTGAATTGTCGCCAAAAACCAGGCTCTCAGCACTGCAATTAAAACCAACGATATGGGTCTTTGACATATTAAGATAAAGTTGATTTGAATCGCACCGCCGCTTTATCTTCAGAAAATCAAACGTGACGTCACCGGCGAGCCGCTCAGGATCCCCGTTGCACCTCAGAACGGTAGTGTCATCGGCAAACAAAGTGAAATGCCCCTTGACGTTAATTTTAATTAGGTCATTTATGTCTATTAAGAACAATAAAGGACCAAGGACCGATCCCTGCGGTACACCACAATTCACCAGCTGTCCGCCAGATGACACACTATTCTGATGCACAGCCTGAACGCGATCCGCAAGATAACACTCAAAACACCTGAGTGCCACACCCCTAACGCCATAGGCTGAGAGCTTTCGTAACAGTATTCTGTGTCGCCCACAATAGAATGCTTTGAGTGTCACAGAAAGTGCTTCTCTTTTGTTTACCTAATGGAATAGTTTTGACAGAAAGTCAAGCATAGCATCAGAGGTGTTCATGCCCGATAGGAAACTGAACTGACCATGGTGAAGTATTTCCTGGCTCTTGCGGAAGCTCAAAATTCGCTCCTTTACGAGTCTTTCTATCAATTTGCACAATGTCGACAAAAGTGAAATGGGTCTATAGTTAGATGGAATGGAATGATCACCTCCCTTGTGATCTCCCGGTATAATAGATTCCATTATATGAAACAATCCCGAAAAGCAAACTGTCATTCTCTGTCAAGGAAAACGTTTTTAAGCGTTTAAATTTAATATATCTTTGTCTCTACCAATGTTGTGTAAACAACAATATGTCAAATGAAAAAGAACATTTTCTACCCTCTCAAAATGCATCCCGTGAATTTCTCACTCTATTTCAGTTTGCCGCCTGCCGGTAGGAAAAATTCAATTTAGCGCAGTTAGTTCACTCGAAAAACGGCTAGAAAGTTGTAGTTTGGCAGGCGCCAAAAGCCAAAACCTTTTGAACCATTTTCTCATTTTATTTGCACAGATATTTAGAAAATATTTGCTGTAACTCTGTTCCCTTTGTCCAAGCTTGGAAAAGAACTCCTTTGGGCGTTTTTACGCATTTTCTCGAAGATAGAAACGTCATAGCGAAGAAGGTAAAATGGAAGATGGAAATTTGTAGTTAGACAAATCTATTCCTGTACTACTCAAGAATCAAATCAAATGTTCGAAGTCTTATATATCTGTTAGTTAACTGAGAGAATCGAAGAAGACGGAAAGCACAAGGTATTTCGTGTGAACGGAAAGGCAGTCAGTTGAAAGTTTAAATTCACATAAAGCTCAATTAAATTCAGTAAAGAAAGAAGTTCTTGTTAAATTTAAATAATCAAGAAGTTTAGTTAGACATTTAATCATAGTTAACCGTATCTACAGGGTTATCCAACGAGGACTAGGCAAGGCGATTTTTTGACTTTCCCTGTACTTTTCTAAAAAAACTGAAATAGCCGTCTTATGTAATTTTCTCCCGCGAATTTGGATATGTTCAGCAAAAAACAATTGAACATCAAATAAAAGTGCTAGGGGTCACTTTAATGTTTTTTAAATGTAACACCCTGTATATTACTACATTTTTGGACTCTCTAGAAAAATCTAAACACATTTTGTGTATAATATCCTATACCTATCTTTAGCTGTTTACCAAATATTGACAGTTGAAAGTCGGGCATTTTGACACTTTGACAGGCTCTAAAATCTAAACCGCACGAGATCAAAGAAAACGGTTTGCACATTCCTATCTTGAGTTTTCATAAGCTATCGAACGATAGTAACGTTGAATTTAACCGGAGGTTTAAAAGTTCCGGTTAATTTTATCCGCAGGTTAAATTCAAAGATACTGTCATTCGATAGTTTATGAAAATTTAAGATAGGAATGTGCAAACCGTTTTCTTTGATCTTGTGCGGTTTAGATTTTAGAGCCTGTCAAAGTGTCAAAATACCCGACTTTCAACTGTCAATATTTGGTAAACAGCTAAAGATAGAGGTATAGGATATTATACACAAAATGTGTTTAGATTTTCCTAGAGAGTCCAAAAATGTAATAATATACAGGGTGTTCCATTTAAAAAAATATCAAAGTGACCCCTAGCACTTTTATTTGATGTTCAATTTTTTTTTGCTGAACATATCCGAATTCGCGGGAGAAAATTACGTAAGATGGCTATTTCAGTTTTTTTTTGTAAAAGTACAGGGAAAATAAAAAAATCGCCTTGTCTAGTCCTCGTTGGATAACCCTGTACAGTGCCCATTTAGTTTTATGTGTAAAAGGATGAATGATTGAAAGTATTTAGAAATTCTTGTATATATTTATCATATTTAATGCAAATTAATTATTGCATTTTTAAAGTACGTAATACCTAAAATACATGTTTCAATTCACACCATGAATAAAACCACCCTATTTTAATACAGTCCACTAATTAAAGTGGTTAATTATAAAGTTAATTACCACCCCCACCTTTGTGGTCATAAATAATGGAAGAAATAATTGTTTATCCCGACCAGTAAGAATATCAAAGGGGTGTAGTTACTTGCTGAAACAATTTACTAAGTAAATCTTTGGTTATTTATTCTGAAATGCTAGGAAGATCACTGATTGTATGTGAAGCATATGTACTAGGAAAGAGATTTACTAAGAATGATTAGTATGCGCATTGGTTGAAAATGCAACGATATCGCAAGCTACATCTGACGAACAACTATTGAGAAAAATAATGGAGGGGTGTGAATAGTTTTAGTCAAAAGACAAATATAGCTTCCTTGACCGACCAGCTACTTACCTGAGAGGCTGCTCGGTAGCAACAATCACAAATGATGACATGAAAAACTTTAGGATAAGATATCATGATCAATTTTTTCCAAAAAAACGAGAGGTCTATCTTCAATTTATACATAAATCTTCCAATAAATCAAAGCCGCTTTAACATGTAATAAAAACCCACAAAAACACAGAACCACCTCCAAACATCCTGAACGCGGAAAACTTTAATACTTATTTCTCTAGTATTGCTGAAAAGATTATCCATGATCTCCCATCTAATAATGCGGATTCTCAATTTTATGTTGAAAAGTGTAATGTGGAAAGTATTGCTGTTAAATATCAATGGGGCCAAAACACAAATAATATATTTTTCACTGATGATCGTTTAGTCAAATAAACCCTCCTGTAAACTGCCTGACCTGCTAGGCTAACGAGGGAGGAAGATTGTACTCGTCTGACAAAGAAATTGAGCAAAAATGATTTTTAAAAACAACATCTCTGCTGCTGATGAACGCATACTACGATTATTTTCAACCACGTGTGTTATGCAAATGTTGTGCTGGGGTCATTCTGTGCTTATCTTGATGATTTCTGCGATGCAAGGATGTGTAAGAGTGATTGCCGGGCTGATTGAGAATGTTGCAGAAAAGCATTAATATCATGTGTGTATATTATGTGTTGAATGCTGCACTTTAAAAGCAATACTACCATACATTAACATCACAAATAAAGACAATCTTGTAATAGCACCTTGAGAGCCAGGGATGATAAAAACCATCATTAATAATACTAGGGATAATTAGTACACTGCTTTTAGATGTTTCAAAATAATTTAATGAGATATTTTTCTCTACATATGTTTCGGCTTGATGAGGCCTTTATCAAGAGTAGTTGTATAATAAAATCTAAAATTGTTATACCCTACTAAACCGCCTGACGGTATTTTGTTTCTATTGCATTGTCAATTATGCAGGTGTTTAAAGAGCAGGTCAGTTGGTCGTTCGTATCTAAAACGTCTGTTTTTTGTGACTTTTGGATTTCTAGATACTCCAAAAGGTTCAGCCTTTTGCTTTTTGTTTCCGTGTGTAAAAGTTTGACATTATTCGTATCTATAAAATGGTTATTTTCCATACAATGTTTTGCTAAGCCAGAGTTTTTAATGTTATGTAAAATCGATTTTTTGTGTTCTTTAATCCTAATATATTTAAGTTTCGACCAGTTTGTCCTACGTATACAGCTTCACAGTTCACACAATTTATTTTGTAAACACCAGATTTAGATTGTTTGTCAATTTTGTCTTTATTGTTTATTAGTCTTCTCCCTAGATTATTCTTATTAACCTGCATTGTTTTATTTATTTTTTTTGAAACTTTATCTGTAATTTCCGGAATATAATTGATAAATTTAAACGGCTCCTTTTCTAATTCTGATGTAGGGTTATAAAATTGTTTAGTTAAAATGTTCTTCCGTTTTTTCATTATTAATTTGTAAATCAAAGCGATCTTATAACAGTTATTAACTGCAATCTGTTTGACAATAGATACTTCTTTTTGGAAACTCGCCGAGTCTAGGAGAAAGCTGAAAAGTCTATGGATGAGACTATAAAAAGCGGAAAGTTTTACTTGCCAAGATTGGTTAGAGTCTTTATGAATTATTTTATCTGTTGTTGTTGGTTTCCTATATGTATATCAAATTTAAGCGAATCTCTTGTTTGTAATCTTTATGTTCAAGAAGTTTAAAATGTTGCTAGATTCTTTTTCCATGGTAAATTGAA
>MU184885.1:98631-129660 GCA_016904865.1 Pissodes strobi
TAACTAAATCTAAAATTAAACGTCCTATTTCAAAGTAAAAAAAAAAAAGATAAAGTTACACCATAAGTCTTAGTTTGGGTTAGTCGTCCAGAATGAACACATTCAATCTATAAGCCAAAAGACGCATCCTAATATCCAAAAAGAGACCAACTCAAGGTAGAATGAAAATTAAAAATGTTAAAATTTTACTAGTATTGAGCTTTGGAAAAATTCGATAACAATATTATCCTAAACTATTAAAAGCATATGTAAGCAAAGCTACTAAACTGTTATTTATTTTGTTAGTCAACCGAGCAATAATACTCTATCGATTTTTAATAGAAGAAAGAACGGCTCTCATGAGTTCAATTAAGAAAATTCTTAGAAAGTGCTAACGATAATTGCAAGAGATATTAACATTAATCACATTATTCAAGTTTGAGCGAAACGAATTATGCAGCAATACTTTTTGGTTCATTTTATTCGCTTGTTATTGGAGAGTTCCCAGCAAATTCAAAAAATATTAACATTAAAGCAAATTATGCGATACTGTTTTGGCTTAAGGTAGTTTGCTATAAATAATAGGCGCAAAAATTTACTCATTTTATATGATTAACGAATCATTTTACCTAATTTATTTTTAAAACATTCTTGTGAAATAACCTTATTAATCAATATAAATCTAATAGACATCAATATAATAAAAAAATGAAATATGATTCTGTATCGTCTTGAAGGAGAATAGTAATATCAATGCTAATTCAAATGTACAAATCAGATTTCTTCTGCCCTTATCATCGACAATGCTTACTGTCGAAATTTAGAATTGCCTACCACTCCCAGTGGTATACCATTAGGATAAAATTATCTATCTGACTTTTTGTGATTTTTTTTTGTAGAAGAATTTGACGAATTAGGGAGATTGCAACGAACTTGCAATGGTGAAGTTGCAGTTAACAAATGTGAGGGGTCCTGCAAGAGTCAAGTTCAACCATCAGTTATTACACCAACGGGATTTTTGAAGGTAATTATTATTATTCTTAATTTGTAGTTTGATTTTTCATTCTTAACTTTTATTTACATGGCAAGTGCTTACCCCTCCCTTAAGTCTACTAGCTAAGAAATACAAATTAAGGTAGTTATATTTCAATTAATTAAGATATTATCGAGCATTATTATATACTCCAATAGAACTCAACCATCTTGGCTTTGACTGATGAAAGTTGGTAAAGAATATGCTTTTCATTTTTCATTTTTATTTACATGGCAAGCACTTACCCACCCCTTAAGTCTACTATAGTATGTTTCAGAAATATATAGAATAATAAAATGGGGAATTTCGTCCAGTTTGGCTGAATTCGTTGTCGTTCATAGGCGTAGCTAAACTTTTTACCCCTGTAGTTCTTTTGCATAGCTAATGAGGCTCTATAGATTACATTTTTATAATCCTTTTAAATCTCTTTAGTCCTTTCGCAGACCTATTGAGGCAGATAATGCACAGATTATAAATACTTCTTATTGGTGTTTAGTATTTGCTGTTAGGCCATAGTGTTAAGAGCATTATAAGAATATTAATAAAATGGCGACATTCACTCCAACGAAAAGATCTTCTAGTAATTCTCCACTATCAGTGGGTGAAAAAGTTATAATTTTAAATGCACACGATTATATAAAACACGATTACCCTAGTTCTACTGTACAAAAACTTGTTGAACAATGTTCCCGAATGATTGGAATTGGAAGTGCCACCTTCATGAAAATGAAAATTCCAGGAAGACAAGCAAAAGTCATTGATGAAGACACCAAATGGGTAATTCGAAGAAAAGTTCACTCTATTTATTTAAAAAAAAATACCCACCCTAGATAAAATTTTGATGGAGCTTGGCCAAGATGACATGCTTAATAATTAGAAAATTCTTATGAACAACTTTAAAAAATATGGATTTTGTCTGGAAAAAGCATAACCGAAAAGCGCTTTTACTGGAAAGCGATGAATTTGTTTGCTGGGGACGAAAATACTTGAGAAGTATAAAGCAGTATCGTAGGGAGCAAAAAAAGAAATTATCTTGATGAGACGTGGATTATAGAAGGTTATATAGTACAAGAAATTTGGTAAGACAAAAATATAACCAGTGCCCGCCAAGCTTTCATGGAAGGCCTGTCAACGGTTATTAAAGTGCCTTCGGGAAAAGGAAAGAGACTAATAATTGCGCATATGGAAGTGAAGAGGTATTTTTAAAAGAAGGTTTGCTAACCTTTCAGTGGTGCAGGACGCGAGATTACCACGGGGACATGATTCGGATGTTTTCGAAGACTATTTTGGTGAAATGATAAAATTTGTTCCGGCTAATTCGGTGGTGGTTAAAGATAACGCAAGCTATCATTCACGGCGCATAAAGAAGACACCAACTTCATCTTGGAGAAAACAAGAAATTATCGACTCGCTAACTAACAAAGGTATTGAGTTTGAACCCAATTTGATAAAGAAAGAACTACTAGCCATAGCAAATTTATACAAAAATCATTTTATGAAAAATGCCGTAGAAAATATAGCAGAAAAAATATAACGCAACTGCCCTGCGCGTATTGCCGTATCAGTGCGAACTAAATCCTATAAAACTTATATGGGCGCAAGTAAAAGGATTTGTAGCAAGACAAAACACGACATTTAAAATGAAAGTTCATAGGCTACTGATTGATCAAGCCACTAAGGAAGTGACACAAGAGAACTGGCGAAAAGCAGTCCAGCATGTGATTAAACAGGAGGAGGAATCGATCAGACATGGTCGACCCTTTAATTATAATGTCAAGAGGTGATGATAGTTCCTCAGATGACTAAGAATATAACCTATTATAATTTAATTTTTGTATAATAATGTATAATAATAATTATTTTATCTATGTATATTATGTACATATTATATATAATTTTTATTTTGTTAAAATACAAGTTCGCTAAATTTCAATTATTTCTCCAAGTATCCAACCTGCACGCCTTTGAAGTACCATATACCTCAATGTAGTGACATAGCACCCAAGGTGATGGCGGTTCATCTCTCGGTACACTGTTCTGTATTTTGAAGCTTTTTGTGCCTCTCTAATATTTTTTTCGCTCCTTTATGTTTGGGTTTATGTGTTTTAATGTGCTGATTTCAGTAATTCCAAATATGACCTCGGTTTTTACCTAGCATCCATACATTTTTAGAGAAGAGAACAAAACATAAAATATGAGAAAACCAAACCATATCAAATAGTTACAATTTTGTACAAAATACACTTTATTTTGGACTTAAAAACATGTTTGGAATCTATTCTCCGCCTGCGCAAATTGATGATAAAATCATTCTCCGTGTTCATCTGCAACTGCCCCTAAGTTTTCAGGAAAGACTCCCAAATGCGAGTAAAGAAAATGCAGCTTAACTGACATGTTGCGACTTAATTCCTTGTTAAGTTCTTCAGCTAGTACTGTATAATTCTCAGATTTCTTATTTCCTTGCTATAAACATTTTTGAAGGAAGTCCACGCTCCATTTTCTTGATTCAAAGTTATTATCCTTGAAAATTACTATTTGCGGACCAACGAACATGCTTTGTTTTACTTTGCTTCATTTATACGTCATTTCGTTCTCTATCAAGAGCTTTAACAAAAAAAATTATAAGCCCTAGTTTTACGTGTAGAGGAGGTAAATAGATTTTCTACCGATCAACTAAGACTACTAATTTTCCAAATGAGTATTTTATCACCCTGTGTAGAAAATCTGTTAAAAACAAGCCCAGAAGCTTGATAATCTACCTTATCTAATGATAATTAATTTTTATCAAATACCCGAATATATTCTTTGGCCTATTAATTTGAATAATTCCTCAACGGGGCTGCCAAGAGGTGAAGTGAGCTCCTTTTCGCACCCCATTTAGTTTTCAATCAAAAACATTTAGCAAAAGTTCATTTCAGTAAGTTTTTTATGCCGAGCATGATGTCCTCACGTTTCGAGCAGTCTCTACACAATGCTGGTTTCTGGCCCCGCTATCCAATTTGCTAAAAAAAAAACAAGGATATTTGATGTAGCCACCCTGCAATTCTGTAAGTAGAGCAGCAATTCTTAAATCGGCGCAAATATTCCGTTTATAATCTTGATACTTAATGCTTTGAAGTAATAAACGCATGTTCTGGTAAGTTTCATACATATTTACAGCATGACCCACAGGAAGGGATGGTTGTTCATTCTCATTAACCAATAGAACCGCCTTTAGACTTGTCTTCGAAATTATCCAAAACTAACCCAAGTTATCCCGAACTAATCCAAACAAACCAACGTTAGAAGAATCAATAAACAGTCGCTAATCGGTGGGTTTATAGGAAAGGCCAAGTTCGTTCATTGAACCTGGAATATCGTGACAGTAAGCCAAGTCATTTTCCATTGCAAAAAATACTGCCAGCTTCCGCTTCCGATACGTAGAAATGTTCACCCCTTCTTGTAAGATATTCCATTGCTGTAGACGATATTCAAGGAGCTGTGTCTCTGTTTTGGGAAGATCCAAACCACGAATAAGATCGCCAACTTCTTCCTGAAACATATAAGTGGGACTGCTTGCTGCTACTACATTCGTAACCGTCTTCCTCCTGTGCCGGCTTTTGGTGTAAAGTCGTCCAGTTTATTTGATTCCGAGTCTATTTTGTATTGGTATTCTTCTAGAAGCTTAGGGAAAGGTATGCTTGAAGCATCATGAGGCACAAGTCTCCAAGGTAATATTAGAATATTCAGGAAACTGCGAGTAACATTTAACAAAGTCGTTACGGTTCTAGGGCAAGTGATGCAACAAATGTTGGGAGTCTAAGCTTTATCTTGATCTCCAACTGTCCAGTATTCTTAATAATTTATCACGAGATAAATTGACAAGCACCCTGCCAGAAATATTTTTACGTATTATCGGCAATATCGTAAAAGCATTTCATGCAAAGTGAGGTTGCCCTTTTTAAAAGGTATATTATATCTTTGTGTTTCTATATTAGATACCTAGTTAAAATTATTTATAATTTAAGTAGGGATGTTCCTTCGACTGGTCTTTCGCTAGCCTGGAGAATTTCTCAAGGTTCATTCCTGTCAGATGCAGGCCTCTTTTGCGAAAGTGATGTTGAGCTACACGGCATGACGTGCAGCTTCATATGCAGCGCTAATTAGGGTCAGCGGCCAGCTAAGTAACCATATGAGTGAGGGAATAGCCATTAACCACTGCCAGTGACTTGCTTGATCTCTAACTTTGCAACAAAAATATAACTTGTAAGTTTTTCTTACAAGTGGGCTTAAAGATTTTCGTTGAAGTTTCAAGGTCATTTTACCACATATGTAACAGATATTGTCAGGTTTGTTGACACGGGATTGCAAAGGCATCGTTTGTGCGCAATGAAAATAATAGCGCTAAAAACACTATTTAAAATGACAATTACCATCTCTATATATGGCAGAGGTACAAAGAAATAACTGCAAACAGGTAACCAAACTGTTCCTTTATAACTGCTAACTGGTGAATATTTGTACCGGCTATGTAATCCATTCGAGTACCTTCGGCCGCCCGCCCGAGCCGTTACCACGCCTACTATTGGTCAGAACGTATTGTCCACGTTCTCTTCGGGTACGTAACCAAACAATTTCAAGGTTAGTCTAGGGTTTACACAAGTAGAAGTTATTCGATAACACAGGTGTAGGGAGGATTTTGATGCAGAACAGTGTTATTATTCTATCATAAATGTTGAAGCCTATCTAGATATATATGTTTTATAATAAAAATGTGAACCACAAAAACGCAAAATAATGGGCTATCCTAATGTACACTCAAATGAAACATGAAATGGGAATTTGACATCTAAATATTACATGTATTAGTGTAACAAAGTTTTACATTACAACTAAATCTGAGCACACATTGTACAATTGTACAGGGTGATCCCCTATAATGTCGCCCCCCTTTAACTTTTTTATTTTAAGTGTCTCAAAAAAATTAAAAGTATGGTTAGGTAGGTAATGAAAAATACTTTTTTTCTGCGTATAAAAAAATATTGGAAAAATGATCAGTATACAGGGAAAAACTAAAAGTTAATTTTTTTTCAATGGAACACCCTATATATGATTTTATTTTTCGATTTCTCGTAAATTTCTAAGCATATTTTATGTATGATGTTATACCTCTAGAGTTAGTAGTTTCACAGCTATAAACAGTTGAAAATCGTTACTTTGGCTACTTTTCACCTTGGTAGCAAGGACATCATTAGAGATGGAATAAAATGAATTTCACATTCCTATCTTAACTTTCCAAGAGCTATCTGATGGTGCTAACTTATAGTACCTACCGAGGTACCAGATTTGGTACCGATGGTACCACCTGCCAGTTAGTACCGTCAGATAGCTCTTTAAAAGTTAAGATAGGAATGTGAAATTTATTTTATTCCATCTCTAATGATCTTCTTGCTACCAAGGTGAAAAGTAGCAAAAGTACCGATTTTCAACTGTTTATAGCTGTGAAACTACTAACTTTAGAGGTATAACATCATACATAAAATATGGTTAGAATTTTACAAGGAATCGAAAAATAAATTCATATATAGGGTGTTCCATTGAAAAAAATTTACTTTTTGGTTTCCCCTGTAGACTGATCATTTTTCCAATATTTTTTATACGCAGAAAAAAAGTATTTTTCAGTACCTACATAGCCATACTTTTATTTTTTTTGGGACACTTAAAATAAAAAAGTTATAGAGGGGCGACATTATAGGGGATCACCCTGTACATACTTAAATAAAAATATGTGCATTTTTTAATGTGTAAAGAAAGCACTTACATTAAGATCCCTGCTAAAATCTGATTGGTAATATTATTACAAATCAGATCTTAACCGAGATATTAACAGAAATGCTTTACATATTCAGAAATGAACATATTTTTATTTAAGTATGTACAACGTGTGCTCAGATTTGGTTGTAAATGTAAACTGAATGTACAGTAAAGACAAAAAGAACTTAAAATGCGCTTTCAAGGTGAAATATTTTCGATATTGGTGAGTTACGAAATACAAAAATACATGCAAAAATTAAATAAAACCATCAAATTTTTTTCATAATGGTATAGCTTTTCACAATTTTTTTTTAATTATGGAAGCTAATCATATGGTATAGCTTTTCAGCGAGGAAAATCTGAATTTGCATACCTTTAAAAAATGTATTTGTTACAGGAATGTTACTGTTGCCGAGAGAGTTACCTCAGGGAAAGAGTGATCACATTGACACACTGTTACGACCCTGACGGAGTACGACTAACCAATGAAGGAGAAAACTCAATGGACGTTAAACTAAAAGAACCCTCCGAGTGCAAATGTTACAAATGTGGTGATTTTAGTCGATAGACTTGTATTTGACTGCAACCCTAAATGTTATTTTAAGTATAGCAAGATAATATTGATTGTTGTAAAATTTATGTCTAAGAGCTGGGAGAGCTTAAAGATTTGACAGATGTAATCATAATTTTCATTTAAAACTCAACCGTATTTGATTATCATTGCACTGAATTGACGAATTCACAAAAGAGATTGTGTGTTTATCGAGTCGGACCTACACAAAATAACATTAACAATCTCATACATTTCAAATGCACTAAACATTTAAATAATGGTAATTGTTGAATTTCCTAAAGTTGTCAGCTAAAAACCAAGGTCGAGATTCCGTGTGGGGATTAAGCGCAGTCGACTTTTCATTACCTTCCAGTGCCTAATCTCCCACGTTCTTAAAGAAAAAAATAAGAAAAACTTGTTTACAAACTTGCATGCTATATGTGACCACATTTTCTAAACAAATTGTATTACCGGTTTCTCAAAAATAGATATTTTGATAAAAGCTGACGCTTAAACGAATTGTAAGCAAATTTATGTGTTTGACTATTGTACTTCCTACAATAGTAAAACACAGAAATTTGCCTGTAGTTTTGTGCTTCTTGATTACTGTTTTAAAAATACGAATTTTCAATAATTTTCTAGTTTGTAATATGGCATTTTTGTCCTCCCTGTTAATTTCGCCAAAAATTTGGGGATATCAAAGATTAATTTCATCACAAGAAAGCAACTTTTAAAAATAAAATTGTCTAAGAAATCGACAAAAAGTTTCCCATTTGTTAACCATACCTTGTATAATATGAGATAATAATATATCCTTATTTCGGTTTGTAGTCTTATTTTGGTAAAGGCGTTCTATACGCCCTATCATGATTTATCATAGTATAATCAATTTACAATTTATTTATAATTCATAAATATGTATATTTAAGAAATCCATTTTATGATTTAATATATTTAAGCAATTCATTTCAAGATTTAATATTGTCGAAACTGCTCATTGCAGTTACTCTGTGCTCTTTCAGGTTGCGTAGCTCAGATAAGTAGTTGGGAGAGATGGATAGAAACACTCAGGAGGATAAACAAGTTGTATTGGGTTCAGGTTGAGTATAGTGTGTTAAGTATTATGAGAGCATCTAGGAATGCATATCTCGTAAGTCCCAGGGGCTATTCTTCATGAAATGTATTAACAGGGAACAGCCGAGACGGGAGCTGACTAGAAGGGCGTTATAGACCAATCAAACTGAACAATTATTTATCTACGTAATTTACTTTTAATATGTAATTGATTTGATCAGTACTTCGCCTTACGGCGTTATAACTTTTAAGATGTTCACTTTTTAAGTTGGGTTAGTGCACAGAGTAGACAACACCTCAAGAATGGTACCAAGCGGACAAAACTGAACCATTATACCAAGTGAACAACCGCTAAGCCGAATGTACAAATTGATTCAACCGGGAAGAAGTCCTGGACTGAGTAGGGACGGCAATGGTTCGATGGAACGGTGAAAAAGTGTTGTTATAAGGTTGAGTGTAAAATGTAAAAGATATATATTTTATAAAGAAATTATGTAAAAAGCTCCGAGGTCCATCGCTTTCAAAGGGGGGGGGGAGGGGTCGTGGGGGGCATGTGTCAACTAGCACGTCTAGTAATATAAGATCATACAGTGGAAAGTTTGAACTTAACCATGAATCTCAATTATAAATTTGTTATAAGCTAAAGTATAAACTATTATGATTAACCTTGTTAATAGTTCAAAACAATACTCGACTTGGGGGACCAAAGTTTGGTATAAAATGCTGCGCAGCAGTTTATACTGGCATACTTTGGTCTCCAGTGAACTACCGAAAGGGAAAAAACCCTCTGGAAAACCAAAGTTCTCTCACCTTAAAAAAGATCTGTCAGTGCAAAATACTGAAAGGGAAACGCCTCTCTGACAGGCAACTACTCTCTTAAAAAGTGAACATCTTAAAATTAATAACGCCATAAGGCGAAGTGCTGATTATATTAATAACAGGTTAAAAGTAAATTACGTAGATAAATAATTATTCAGATTGATTGGTCTATAACGCCCTTCTGGCCAGCTCCCTCTCTGTTGTTCGCTGTTAATACATTTTACCTCCTGGGACTACGAGATATGCATTCCTGGATGCTCTGTTAAGACTTACAACATTATGTTCAACCTGAAGCCAATAAATTCTTAACTTGTTTAACCTCCTGAGTGTTTCTATCCACCTCCCCCAACTAACTATCTGAGCTACGCAACCTGACAGAGCGCAGAGTAACTGCAACGAGCAGTTTCGCTTTGACAATATATTCCTTTAAAAACTAAGCACCAAAAAATTAGCAATCAACCAAACCTAACACCCACGTGAGACCCCGGGATACGTGCTTGTTTTTTAACTTTTTAGGTGAGAGCGATTCTTTACAATATACCGGGTGGTGCATCGAGGTTGGAAACATAGGAAATCCCATGCAAATTTTAAACTGGTTAAATATTTGCTCCCCTGTTGACTTTAGAGCAAAGTTGTAAGGAGACTTTTTTAAGGTCTCTGTAGGGTAAATACAGATGCGAAATTTGAACAATTTTGGACAAGCCGAACTTAACTTATTTAAATAAAATTGCAGCTAATTTTTTATTAAAATTCAACAGGTAATACTGCAGACACCAGCATTAATTAAACTTGTCAACCTATGATATGTCACTGTCAAAAGTAATTTGAAAGTAAACTACCGTTTGCAAATTTTATTTGACATTGACAAATAATAGGTTGACAAGTTTAATTATTGCTGGTGTTTACAGTATTACCTGTTGAATTTTAATGAAAAATTAGCTGCAATTTTATTTAAATAAGTTAAGATCGACTTGACCAAAGTTATTCAAATTCCGCTTGTGTATTTACAATACAGAGACCTTGAAAAAGCCTCCTTACAACTTTGCTCTAAAGTCAACAGGAGAGCAAATATTTGGGCAGTTTAAAATTTCCATGGGATTTCCTATGTTTCCAATCACGATGCACCACCCGGTATAGGAAACTTTAGTCGCAAAATATCTAAGTAACTGCGTTTGAGATAGAATCCCGCACAACATTATGGGATCAATCTCATAGTTCTGTCTGGTTGTGACCAATTCATAATTTTGTTAAGTATTTTTCATGTAACTTAACACAAACAATGGATATAATAAATGTTAAAAAATAACTTCATTCCAACTCTGAATTCGCCTCAGCCATCAAGTACCAGACAATGGCGCGAACGTACCAATTTTCCAAAGTTTTCAGTAGAATATAAGCAATAGCTATTTTCACTCCAATCTTCTGCACAAGAAATTAACCCATCAAATGGAACTAATGAAATCAGGTGGAATAAAAACTTTAGACATAGGAGTTTTGTAATGAGCAAAATATAGTAAATACATATTTTTATAGGCCTCTTCGTCAAAAAAAGTGATATAAATTTGTAACATAATTACTGTAACCTTATAATACTGTGAACATTATATTTGTAATCATAATATATATGTTAATAATTAAGTATTTTCAGTCTGTAATAAAGAACCTAGAAACAACATAAAAATGCAATTGGTAATAATGGTTTGCAACATTCAAAAGATGAATTCGAGAGGTGAAGTCATAAGCTATAGTAAGGAGTCATGACGGAATTATTGTCATCAGTCAATGCTACTATATTTACCGAATCCTTACTGTATGCATTCACTACATCATCTTGTATTCAATGATTGCGATTATTTCAGTAATTAATTGAATAATTTTGCTAAATATTTTTGTTTTTGTTGTTGAAATGCTTAAGCTTTGTTACATATAAGTAATGTTATTTTTAACAAAAAATACAAATAGTACCTTTAGAAAATGTGTATTTATTCAAATGTAATTTGACTTTCCAGATGATCAGCATTTCAAAATGTAATATTCTATTTGCGCTAAGGTCATTTGAGGGTTTCTATTAAAAATTTAAATTCCCTGATATTTCTCACTTTCTCAGGACCTTAAAATACAATTTTTATGAATTAATTAAAATAACGGTGAAGGAACGCTAGCAGCAAGACTCTAAACTCAATTCTTAGAAAAAAATATTATGGAATTACTACCACAAAAATGATATGACTAAAATATTTTTAAAAATTGTAGTCAGCTATAAATTAGAATGTTTAACCCTATTTTGGGAGTAGCCTTTTAAGTACAAGTTTTACGACACATTTTAAGCTACCACTTGACACAAGACAGTTGTCAATCATAAAGATAGACTAAAAAACTCTGACACGAGCATATCATTAATGCTCATAAATATTCAATCTATTCGTAATAAAAGTGACGACCTTTTTATAATCCTTAAAAGTTTAAAATTTCCTAACATAGTTTTGTTGACGGAGCATTGGTTGAAGACTGAAGAACCTCTCCATGTCCCGGGCTCTTTTGTAATTTCGAAATTCAGCAGATCAAGTCATGAACATGGTGGCACTGTTGCGCTGGTGGATGAGTGTGCTTCTAGGCGATTTAGTGGTGTGGATAAATTTGATAATCTACTTATCGAAAAATTTTTTGAATTTTCTATTATTCATTCGGTTAAATTTCGGTGTTTTATTGTGTGTATCTACCGTTCACCGAGCAGTGATTTGGACGTGTTCTTAGAAAGGCTCGAATTCCTTCTTTCTCGATTCCCTTTAAATCATAAGATTATACTTGCTGGTGACCTAAACATATATTTTGAAAATAAAGATAGCAGATCTACCTTGAGGCTGTCCAACTTGTTTGACTCCTTTGATCTTCACATGCATGTTCACAGCCCGACTCGTGTGACTAAAATATCCTCTACAACCATAGACTACATCGCTTCTAACATACAAGAGAATGTCTGATGCGAGGTGTTTAATCCCAATCTCTCGGATCATAATGCCATTCTGGCCATAATTCCTATGAATTGCTTTCGCTTCTTTGAGGGCAGGAGGTTTGGCAGAGTTTATAGCAGTCATAACTTTCAACAATTTCGTGACCTTGTGAATCTTTCAACTGGTATTCTGTTATGCGAGGGGCTGATCCTCTCGGAACTTTCCACGGTGCTCTGGCAAATATTGTCAACAACGCTTTTCCTGTCCTTCATTCGAAGCCAAGGCGCAAAGACAGAAGAAGATGGCTGACACGAGGGATACGCACTTCTGCCTCAAATCTGAGAGCCTCAGGAAAGCGTATCCTGACAGCATGATGCTCCAGTCTTATTACTCCTTGTACAGAAGAACCTACAGAATCGTCATTCGCAATGCTAAAAAACTGTATTACTCCAAACGTTTTTCTGATTCTAAAAATAAACAAGGCGAATCATGGGCTATTGTCAATGAAATTACTAATAGAGCAAGTAAATCTTCACAAATAAATAATGACTCCAACTCTCTAAACGATTACTACTGTTCGATTGGCAATAATCTAACTAAAGACCTTCATCCAGTCGCCGAGCCCCTAATATATATGTCTAATGTGAATGTGACTGATACATTAAATATTTTTACCCCAACTAGTGCCGGTGAAATCAGAAAAACCATAAGTTCTATGAAAAACAAAAAAGCGGCGACTGACGATGGCATATCTATCAGGGTACTGGAAAGTCTACCTGATGCTGCTCTATCACACGTTGTTAATATCTCTTTTGTGTCTGGTTCCTTTCCATGTTGCTTTAAATTAGCTAAAGTAATACCTCTTTACAAGGGCGGTGATCAATTGACTCCCTCAAATTATAGGCCGATTTCATTGCTGTCTACTCTTTCTAAGCTTGTTGAGCGCCTAGTGAAGGATCGTCTCTTATCCTTCCTAAATAATCATGACATTCTTACTGAAAATCAGTATGGATTTAGATCTGATAGGACCACGTCTGATGCAATGTTCGAGTTTCTGTCAGGGGTTTTCCAGGGTATAAATGAGCGAATGCCGACTGCGGCAGTGTTTTGTGACTTGTCAAAGGCCTTTGACTGTGCGAGTCACGAGGTGCTGCTGCGGAAACTCTTTGGCTTACGGGATTCGAGGCGCGGCACTTCGGTGGTTCGAGAGCTACCTGTGTGGCCGGGAGCAGTCTGTCCACATAGATGGTGTGTCATCTAGCAGACAGCGTACTTCATGCGGCGTGTCCCAGGGTTCTGTCCTTTTTTTATTATATGTGAATGATTTGACTATGCTTGAAATTGCTGGGCGCTTTACGCTGTTTGCAGATGACACTACCGTACTGTGGCGCGACAAGGATCCGGGGCGGCTGCTGCGGGATATTGGGTTGGATCTCGGAAGGATTAAGCAGTGGTGTGACGCCAATGGCCTCTGCTTGAACATGTCTAAAACTAACCTCATCGGCTTCAACTGTCCTATTGATGGCCTTATATTTAGTGACAACACCATGCAGGCTGTGAACTCTTCTAAGTTTCTGGGTTTGTGTATTGACGAAGACTTAAAGTTCTATACTCATATCGTTAAGTTGAATAAAAAAATGGCATCTGGTTGTTTTTCTGTTCGGGCTACCTTTCGAGAGCTTGGTGGAGAAGTTGCGCGTAACGTGTATTATGCCCTTATTGAGTCACATCTCAGATATGCCTGCCCTTCTGGGGAGCTTGCTCTCGAAATCTTTTTTAATCTGTCTTCGTTCTGCAGAAGAGAGCTGTTAGAAATCTGTGTAATACGCATCCAAGAACCCACTGTAAGCCCCTTTTTATCAAGAACTCTATTTTGACCCTCCCATCTTTATTTATTCTGGAAATGGCTTGCCTAATTCATAAAAATAAGTATCAATTTCCCAACCCTCAGCTGGTATATGGTACACGTCAGATTGGCAATGTTCCCTTGCCCACTCCACATTCCAGCCTTGTCAGGAATTCCTTGATTTACAGTGGCATCAAGATATACAATCATGTTGATCTGCGGATTAGAAATATTCGAGACTTAAAAGCCTTCCGTAAAAGTTTAAAATGCTCTTTATTGCAGAGAGCTTTCTATTCTGTTGACGAGTTTTTCGAGCAGAACTAGAAGGCTCATTATATATTATTATTAACTCATGAAGTGTGTGTTCCAATAATGAGTTATCAAAGTTTTATTGTGATAAATGGCTGCAATAAGCCATTACAATTTTGACTGTGGCTGCAATAAGCCATTACAATTTTGACTGTACTAATGTAGGTACTGTGATAATGTGTATTGCGGAGGTAATATTTGCCATTTAATATGCTTTGGGTCACCACACTTATGTTTTCCTGTTGTTTTTTTTTCTTTTTGATTTTGCTTCGTTTTGTTTTATATTTTGTATACATCTTATAAAGCTTTGTCAATAAGAAATGTTACATGTAATATTTTTTGGACAATAAAGCACTTTAAATAAATAATAAAATAATAATAAATAAAAGATCTAAAATTACAGCAACGGTAAAAAAGTTAAATTAATCAACTTTTTAATAACGGCCCCATCATTTTGTTCCTTCGTGTTAATGAAGTCATCGGTTAGAATAACTCCTTATCTAGTTACATATAAACTGCTGTTTACTTGAAACGCATATGAAAAATTATTAGCTTAGCCTTTAACGTACCTATCTACAAAACTAAAAAATATTTTTAATGCGGTTTTCAAAATATTATGGCACATTTCATGATTTATCGACTAGGCTACCGGGTGTTCTAATATTGTGCACATTAGGTATTTTGAAAATTTACAAACTTTTATTTTCTATTTTGCCTCTTACACTTAAACGAATCTTAGTCAAAATGTAAAAATCACATTCGGGTTTTTTTTAATACTTTCCGTCCGAAATACGACTTTTTCAAGATAAAACATGACTTTTTTATTCATTATACTTCGATTACATGAAGCTAGTTTACACCACGCTAGCGCGCTTTTTACTACCTGACTAATGAGATAATGGACGTGTAAAAACACGCATGAGTACACATGACTAGTAACAACCTTATCTGGTAGACTCGATTGCACCTGTTGTGGGGTTTTTGTGACGTCACTATGAAGTGGAATATAAATAATATTAACAAGTTCTTGCAAAATTAAGAAAACTTTCCCATATTGTGGAATATAAAACAAAACGATTGTCTGGACACGAAATTAAGACTCTCCATTTGAAAAATTATCGGACGAATTAAAAGCCAAAAATCTAGAGGAAATTATGATAGCAAAGCAGCTGAAAGCGAAAATAAAAACTATTAAAGATGTCTACTGCCAAGAATTAGCTAAAATTTAGAAGTCGTGTTCGGCAAAGAGCAAATAACATCTGATTATATAATGGCTTCAACTTCAAGTTTTTCCCCAATTCCTATTCAGCGAATTAGCAAGTCCATATTTCCTGCGATAAAAACTGGCATACTGAACGTCCATAATGCTCTCGTATACTGCAAGTTATGTTCGCAGCAAGATTACGACCTGTGCCAATATGGTAACAGTAGGACTATTTATATTCTTCAACTACGAAGAAATGACTGCTGATGCTTTGAAGAATATTTTAAGCAATGATTGAATATATTCCTATTAATTCAGTAATAGTGATGGATAACGCTGCCCTTATTTTAGGTTACTAGAGGACCTTGACTATGTAATCAGCGAAACCTTTAATAAATTACCTTAAGACATGGCGATTTTTCTGAAGGTGATTCTACTGACCTTTAATCATTATAATAAATAGACTCTATTATAGAGGACAGAAAAGATATGCAGGTTTTAACATAACTATTTAATGCCATATATGCCAGTGGACACATTCCCAGCGAGTGGGCAAAGTCAGTCTTTATCACATTACCAAAGAACGCAACTGCAAAAACATGCGGTGATTACAGGACCATCAGCTTGATGAGTCACCTACTTAAAATCTTTTTAAAGGTAATTCATGGCCGCATATACCACAAATGTGAAGAGAGTACCTTAGTGAGTCGCAGTTCGGGTTTCACAACGGGTTCGGTACAAGGGAGGCTTTATTCGGGCTGAAAGTGCTTGCTCAGAGATGTAGAGATATGTCGGTTGTCTTGTATGCTTGCTTCATAGATTTTCGGAAGGCATTTCATCGATTCAAGCATGATGTGCTTATAGAAGTCTTAAAAGTTATTGGATTGGATGGGAAGGATGTTCGCATAATTGCAAATTTATACTGGAATCAAACCGCAGTAGTAAGAGTAGATAACACCAACTCAGAATTAGTCAACATTAAGAGAGGTGTTAGGCAAGGATGTATTTTATCGCCACTACTATTTAATGTCTGCTCTGAAAGAATATTCAGGGAGGCAATCTCTGAAAGAATGGTGGGCATTGTAGTAAATGGCGAAGTCATAAACAATTTGCGATATGCGGATGACACGGTACTTCTGGCCTCCAATGAAGAGGATTTACAGTGCTTGCTCGATAGAGTCACTGCTAAATGTGCAGTAGCAGGTCTCGATCTTAATATCAAGAAAACCAAAGTTCTGGTAATAAGCAAACAGCATGATACAACAGCTACTGTAACAGTCAGAGGTGTGAGACTGGAGCAGGTTAGACAGATCAGGTACCTCGGATGTCTAATAAATAACGATGGAGACAATCACACGGAAATCCGGTCAAGAATGGAGTACGCTCGCGCAGCGTTCAACAAAATGAAAAAAGTTCTTTGCAGTGGAGATCTTAGACTGCCTTTGAGGATCCGTTTGTTGCGCTGTTATGTGTTTTCAATTTTGCTTTACGGACTGGAGGCCTGGACTATAAATAGCAATGAAATGAGGCGACTGGAGGCGTTTTGAGATGTGGTGTTATAGGAGAATCCTGAAAGTATCATGGATGGATAAAGTCCGAAACTTAGATATACTTAAACATCTAAATAAAAGCACTGAAATCCTATGCACCATCAAACGGAGAAAATTATAATTTTTCGGTCATGTAATGAGGGGCGCGAAATACCGACTACTGCAGAACATCATGCAGGGTAAAATTGCTAGCAAACGTGGTCCAGGTAGACGCAAAACATCATGGCTGAAGAATTTACGCGATTGGTGTGGCGTAAACTCTAGCACACTCTTCAGGATGGCGGTGAACAAAATTCAAGTAGCTGTGTTGGTGACCAAAGTTCTGGGAGGACATGGTACATGAAGAAGAAGAATAGACTCTATTAGTGGTCTATTTGCATGCAATATTTTTTAATTTTTTGTTAAACTCTTTTATTTTGATGAATTAATATATGTATTCAAAACCGAAAAATGATAATAATACCCACATTATACCTCATTAAATATGCAGAGAAATTAAAAATTAAAATCCAGCTCTCCAACAATGGTGCCTCGATTCAGTGTTCATCCTTCATTTGCATTTTATGACATTATTGTTCATTAACCAATTACAGGGTGGTCTCGGCTACAATTTCTATTCTATTGTGCTAAATATATTAATTTATAAAGAGGGTTAAATAGATAAAAGTCGCTGACACACCCGACCACCGTTTTGAATCTTTTATGAGAGCGCCGAGCTATCAACTCCTATAAAATAGACTTCAGAATATCTGAGTGGAGTACTTTGATTAGTTCTGATTAGAAAATCCATTTTTATTTAACCTAAAGTAAGAAAAGTGAACTAAGCTTACCTATAGGTCGATCAGAATTGTGTGCAGCTACTGTAAATTTAATCAAACTAAAGTAACTCAAATTAACCGGGGTTAATTAGAGTTGACCCAAATCCGATGAACTGCAAAGAGCAGATCAGGATATGATACTTATGCTAACTATCTAGTTCATAACATTTCGAAAACTAATATATTAACATTCAAATGTAACTTGAAAGGAGTTTCTATAGTTGATACCCCTGTAAATGAACTAGATTCAAGCAAATTCCTTGGTTTGCATATTGATAATCTCCTAAGGTTTGAAGATCATATTAAGTATATATCCAAGAAAATATCTAAAGGATGCTATGCTGTAAGAGTCGTGTCTGGGGAGTTGAATGAGTACTACAGCTAGAAATGCATATTTTGCCCTGGTCGAGACTCATCTAAGGTATGTCATATGTTTTTGGGGATCATGCAGTAATTACCTCTTCACTGCTATTTTTGTAATGCAGAAGAGGGCTGTAAGGCTGTAAGACATGAAACCCTCTGAAAGCTGTAAACCAGTGTTTAAAGCTAAAAAAATTCTTACCCTACCATCCTTATTTATTCTGGAAACAATATGTCTTGTTCACAAAAAATACGTCACCGAAATTCATTCGCAGTCATACTTCCCAACACGCAGTTCTCATGTGGCACATTTACCCATACCAACTTCCGACAAAATTAAAAGATCTCTTATTTATACTGGCAAAAAATTATTTAATCATTTACCTCTACAACTGCGTCAGATTGGCTGTTTAACACTGTTTAGAAGAAAGGCCAAAAAGCTACTAGCTGCAAAAGCCTATTATTCGGTAGATAAATTTTTTCATGACAGTCTAATCTACTACAATATATTGTAGTTTGGGTACATTGTGTAATGCGTTTTAGTGCTAGTTTTGTTCCTCCATTTATTATGTATTATTTTTATGTAATCACTATTTAATGTTTTGTTGTTTTACTTTTACTTAATTATTTTACTTCATGCTTTGTCTCTGAAAAGATTTTTGTACTTTTTTGACAATAAACCTTTATTTATTATTATTATTATTATTATTATTATTATGGACGAAGTTGAATTGGTATTTTTTTGACACAGCAAGTAGTTTCGAGATGCGATATCCGGTCATGGTAACATACCTAAGCGGTTTTCTCCCATGTTACATAGCAATATTGACATGATCAGCTTTATCAATGACATACTTCTTACCACAATAAAGCATTTTAAATTTGAGTTTATTCTTACCAAATCAGCAATTAATCACTCTAAAGGCAAGTTGTACCTCTTGTGTAATTGAGCAACAGTACAATTTTCTGCGGCAGCTAGATACCCTAAAACCATCTGAGTAACATCCTTAATGTCATTATACTCATGCAAGGCTTGCATCTCAGGTTTCAAATCATCAGTAACACCTAAAAATATCAGATAATATAATAACCTAAATATTACATTTGCTTGAAGAATATTTCTAAAACAATTTGCATCATTTTATTGTGCAAATTTTGTAACTTGTATTCTATTGGCTCAACGTGCCTTACGAATATTTACTTTTTTTTTCGTTTTAACGTTAAATTGTTGACGGTCTGAAGGAGCCAAGTGCTCACGTTAAAATTCAGATTCAATTTTTTTATTAGTCATTATTCAGTCATAAAGCAAAATATAATATAATAAATTGTTGATACCGACCAATAAGGACTGCATCGCGATTACAAAACCGATTCACAATACATTAAGAAATAACCCCACTATATATAGATTTCAAAAAGGATTTTGGGCAGGCAAAGCAGTCCCCCAAACGCGCACGGAGGCAAGACGAGCTAGTCAGGAAAGATGAGATATATCGATTTAGAAACAAATAATATAGTAACACATACGGACATATCCTCATACCCTTTTATGCATATTTCATTATGCATAAAGCCAACATTAAAACATAGAGAAAAAAAAAACAGAAAAAAACAAGAAAAATCACCTTTTTTATACTTAGGTATTATAAAAAGAGAAAAAAAAGTAGAATGACGACAAGGCCCCTCTGAATATCCAAAACTGTATTTTCAACATACGTATTTATTAAATTTATAAGGCGAAAATTCCTTAGCATTATCAGGGAAACTATATCACAATTGCACTGCTACAAAACTGAAAGATGTCTGGAAGTGAGCTGGTTGTTTTTTTTTTTTAATTATCATATTCCTCGTAATGTGGGGATGATAGTATGAATTAAAACGCCGTTTGAGATATGAGGAAGAATTCTGTAAACGAATGACAACATGCGATATTTATATCGATTGGCCATAGACAGATTTGAAAAATCATTGAGATGAGGAGTAATACGCAACCCTTACATTCAGTGAGCTATCATAGACATCTCCATAATCAAATGAAGATAAAATAAGCGTATTGCATAAACAATATTTGGTTTTTGAAGAGAAATATCTTTTTATTTTCAATATTTTTTTCAGACGCATATAAGCAACTGGTTTGAAATGTTAGTCCAGTGTTAAAGTAAATCACTAAGTTTTTTGCTTCAGTAACTACAAGTGGCGCTATATTATTTATGGTCACATTAAAATTTTAAGAAACCAACGCAACTGAGAAAGAGAACTCATGATTTGGCCGCATTCAACTTTAAATTATGATCATCTGCAAATCGATTTATAGTCTCCAAATCTCTATAAAATCCTAGTTCAGCCATCTGCAATTTGTCACTGACGCGTACAACTGGGCATCATCAGCATATTGCTGCAGTTTAGAGAGTACGTTACTTCACTATTCATATCAGCAACATATAAGGAGAAAAGCAATGGTCTCAAAATCGATCCTTGACGAACATCTGCAGTCATGGGTATAAAATTTGATTTAGGTTTAGTAGTCTTTGTTTATAAGTACAAAATGTGATCTATTTACAAGACATGATTCAAGAAATCTCACTGAATTTTCAGCTAATCCAAAATAGTGAAGCTTTGCCAACACATGTTGTAATGTATTTCTATAAAAACACATAAGAAATAGTGATATGACCAAGCACTTTGATGATGATGATGATGAGATTTTCAGTAGTTGAACCTCTCTTATAAATGGAATAGTTTTCTCTATTTATAACAAGTGTAAAACTTACCTTGTGCTTGTAGCTCGGCTATTTCTGTATCCAATGCTGCACTTTGTTTTTTTAGAGAACGATATTTTAATTTCAATTCTAGAATTGTCAGATTCTCTTTAGAATTCACCTTTGGTGTCTTTTTCTTTAAGTTAGGTGTGCGTATTTTAGGAGGCATTACTATCCATTAGGCACGTTTAATATAGTCTGAAATAAAATAAATAATAAAGTTATATATGTGAAAATATTCAAAATCGAGATTTTATTTATTAGGCAGACATAGTTTAATAGATTTTCCAATAGCGATCAAAGCAATTCGACAAGCATATGTATCAAACATAACTAAAGAACAGATCAAAACGTATTGTCCTAATTAGGTAATAAGATAGTTTGGTGAGCTGGTAAAAGTAAATATAAATGTTTCGTTACAAACTTGGTAAATATTCAATACTGCTACTGAAAATTGAAAAGCCCCCGCCGCACAGTGGATCGAAGTATAGGGAAAATCGGGACATTGGTCATAACTTTTTGACTATTCGGACGACTCTGATGATTTTGGACTTTCTGGAAAGCTGAAGCGTTATCTTTTTAAAGGTAGTCATTAAATTTGAGATTCTTCGAATATTCAAGATGGCGGACATCATAAGTTGATTTCATGTATACCTATTTTAATTACATACTTATAAATATTTTACAAATGCTCAGAAAGAAGCTTCATAAGTTTAATATATTTTTATTTGATGCGAAAAGAGTTAAATATTGATGGAATTGTGGCTATCCTGAGTTGACGGAAAATTTTCATAAAATAGATAGGTAGGTATTCATGTGGCTCATGAATTTGGTTACTTCAAAGAATTGAAATGGTAATACTAATTTAAAAGGGAATAATATTTGCTGTATCAATTCAAGAAAGGATAATAAAATACTTGTTCACCAATACCTATAAACGTATGCTTATTCAGAACACATAAAATTCGACAAAGGTGAATAACTATAAGGTATCTACAACAACAATGATATTTTCTTTTTCGGTCAACTCAGAAGCCTTCCTTGTGTTAAAATTTGCAGATATTCTTAGATTGGATATATATGGATCAGAGGTTCAAAGAAGGTTGTATAGAATATCCTGGTTTGTGTACAACCGGCTATTTTTTTTGGATTTTGTTTCTCTATAATTACAGAAATGTTTATTTCGTGCCTCTGCAGCTTCTTCTGAGAGGTAGCCGACCTCCGTAAGCCTACCGCGATTACTGAGCCCTTTAAATAAGATCATCAAAATGAGGCCATGAAAATGTGACGTTTTGTTTATAATTTAATGCCGACATAAACTTCAGTTTTGATAATGCGGATGTGGGTTAGTAGCTTTTGCGCTGACAACTTCAATTTATTGGAGACAAGATAAAAGCCGAATAAATCTTTAAATTGCAGATTTTGGCAGCCAATCCTGATAGGTTTATTTACAGCAAGAAATGGTCTATATCTTAGAAGTAAAACTTGCTTGGATACCTTTGGCCATTTTTTTAAAACTCAAAAAATATTTACTTTTTACTGGATTTTTAAGGGCAAGATTTTGAATGCTACCCTACAGTTAAGATATATATTTCAAATATACTGTTAATGTGAATTTGTTCTGTAATGATTTCTACTGTTAAATAATGTACACGAAAGTTGATAAAATACAAGTAGGTTTAGATTTTCAAATTTCAGTTGACCCCGTTTTTTCATTAATTTTTGCTATACAAAAGTTGTACCAAAATCATCAAGTCTCCCTCACAAGAGTGTACTATGAATGCCTTCCTCAGTTGTTTTTCTATAATGCCAATATGTTTATAAAAAAACTATGTTACAATAAATTCCAAATTTGCATTTTAAGAAAATGCCCAATGTCCCAATCTTAACACGGTGTCGATCCACTGTGCGCCGGTTTATACAGACACTTGGTTTCTTAAGGGACTACGTGCCTATCTAAATAATACATTTGAAACTAAAAATTCTGATTTATAGCTTTAAAAATGTTTTCCTGGATATTGATTTTAAAAAATCAAATCAATTAGTAATGAATGAACTCAACAATAAACTTCTAAAACATTTGCATTAATCATATTTGAATAATTCATTCCATATGAATATGATATTTATTCTTTTAAGAATTGCTATATTAAGTACAAAAAAACACACAATGTCAAATATTGGTACTTTAAAATTTACTAATGTTTAATGTTTTTATCACATCGTCAGTTCTGAAAAATTCTGTTAATGTCTTCAAAATAGTAGAAGATGAAAACGTTTCATCAACTTTAATCTAGCTAAATAGATAGTCATCTAAAATCCAGTTCAAAATCTAAAAGTAATGCAATTATGTGCTTGTACTATGAACGCAATAAACACGTGGAAACACTCGTGATGAATTAGTCGAGGTAGACGGCAAAATCGTTTTTTAATTATTTGTAAACAACTACTTGGTGAAACCAATCAGATGTTTACTTTTTAATAAAGGAGGCTTTAAATTAAATTTTTAAGACTCGATATCGTTTTCAGCCACGATTTTTCATATTTCCAACCTTAAGCATACTCAGAAAATGATTTATGATTTATTGGACCTTTATTTGATAACATATAGGTTATCTACCCGTGATAGATGTATTTTAAAATTAAGTAAGTCTGAACGGTTATCGCAATAATTTAAGGATAAATTGTGATTTAACATATAGCGAAAAAAGTAAAGATACAAGTAAAAAAACAAATAGATTTTTATTAAGGATAAACAATTTGTTACAAACAAAACAATATGGAGCTAATTTCTTCAATGAAACATGTAGGGGGTCCAAACTGCTTTTTGGGGTAAATTTACTCTAATTCTACTTAAAAGTACTCGACTATTACTTAATGAAGTAATTATTATTTTCAGCAGGGTACAACATCAAAATAATATTTTCGTTTGTCAGGAGGTAGTTTTCCATCAAACCGATGATTGATGTCCGTCCGAGATTGAAAGCAACAAAACGCAAACTAATATTTGATTTTCCCTAATATCTTTATAAATTTCATAGGACAACCTACCACTGACGCATATTCAAAAATTGATCTTAGCACTGAACAATAACATTGCCAAAATATGATTAAAGTTCATTAATAGGTACTTATATATGATCAAGAACTACACCTAGATATCTAGTACGGGAGACCACGACCAAGATTTTTCGACAATCGCTATCCGCAAACTTCTTTGTTTTGGTAATTTTATTATTTTGATTCGAAAACTGGTATTTTCAGACATTTGGCGTGGTGCTTATGCCCTTAATTAACTTTTAAAAATGTTATCAATTCGGGCCCTAAAAACTCATAGCAAACTGTCTGCTTTTCGATATGCTGTTAAATAATAGTGTAAATAATATGTTTTTTGGATATCAGAAAAAAATAGTGGTGCATATACATAGGGTAATTTAAAAAATAAATAAAAATAACAAAAGAAAAAAAACTCTTTGCTATCTGTCTGAAAACCATCTCCTTTCGTTACTTGTGGCGAGGTGATATTTAAAAAACCATTTTCAGAAATGCGTTCCGGTGCCTTTCATTTTATGAGAGTGCGTAACATGTAAAATTTTGGAGGAGGGGAAACTTATCACTATTTGTCTGAAATCAGATATATATGGTAGAAAGACGATTCTGCATCACAAAAATGCTAATATCAGATACATTAACCTATGCCCGATGCTAATCAGACATACTTTTGTTGACCATAATTGAGCAGGAAACATTGAAAATTGTTTTTAATTACTTTAATATTGTCAAATATAATAATTCATAAAGCTATTAACTAATTATCACCCTGTCCCAAGTTTGAACTTGAACTTGGGAATTATTTAATAAACATTAAAAGCAAACTATAAACAACGCGAGCAGTCAACGGGAGCGATTATGAACCTTAAGCATGCAATGATCAGCAATTTCTCTAATATAAATACACTGGCAAACCTTCAGTTCGTCAGACTTTTGGTCTCACCTAAACCAGCTCCAGGGTTAGTCACATGACTGCTTTTGGTTCAATCCGCTCTTTGGTTAGTCACATGATTGCTAAAGTTATAATCCTTTTCCTGTCCCAAACCTAGTACTTGGTTAGCCACATCGACTGCTAAGACTAGGGGTTTCATTAACCACAGTAGAAAAGTCGAGTCTGTCAAAGTTCTTCGAGTGAAGTTTCTAAGTAGTCTGTCAAGTAGTTCAAAGTGTAGTGTCCAAGTGCTCTTAGATACCTTAACATTAAATAAAACACAACACAACATAAGATAAACTATATTTACAAAGCAGTGACCAAAAAGACCTATAAACAATTCATAAAACATACCTCAAGTCGAGAAAGCATGCGCACCTTAATAATTGGGTATAGGCTAGGCTCATTAAGTTTCTGACCAGTAAACGCTGTTAAAACTCTATCGTTGGGTCTTTGACCAATACACATTGTTAATTTAACGCTGTTAAAACTCTATCGTTAAGTCTTTGACCAATACACATTGTTAATCTTTTCTCATTAAGTTTATCTAATATACTTTATTGTTTTTAAGTGCTTTCTTTATCTTCGCTTCTCACCTTACGTAAAGAATCCCGTACTACCATCGGAGTTATACCCCTGCACGCTGAGTAAGGCGTGGCATCGCGATTCAAACGTATGATGACAGATTGGTGGAGGCATTAAGAAAAAATTAAAAGAACTGTCATCACGAATACTCGCGACAATATTTGACACCAAAGGCATTGTTATACAACAATGTCAAAAGACATGGTTATCTTGCTGTCGAACTGTAAAATAAACAGCTGACAGACTGGCCTTTGCGCGCAAGGCGACAAATTCTACCAGCATCACCGGCTGTGAGACAGATCCGTCAAAAATTTTATTAAAAACTTTTTTTGCTTTCGCACCACTGAAAGTGTCTGAAAACATTATTTTTGTCATACGCTCCCAAAAATAGCTATTTTACGGACTCATTTGAGTCCGTAAAATGCTTCTTTTTAGGCCTAGTCCCTAAAAGTCGTCATGGCAACCTTTACGGACTATTCCAAAATTCCTGAATATGTCTAAATGTCAAATTTCGAATGACATGACAAAATTGTCAAATAGTTGCTACGATATCAAATTCTAAGCTAACTTTGTCGTACATTATGATTTCAAAAATTATGGTAAATTTGCAAATTTAGGCGTTCTGAAGAATTGCAAAAAGCGTATAAATAAAAATTTAATTTTGGGAGCGTATGACAAAAAATAGTGTTTGTCACACGTATCTAAATGAAGTTTTTCAGGACTCATCTGCTATTCCGGACTCGGCTAACGCCTCGTCCGGAAACAGCAATGATTCGTCCTGAAAAACTCCATTTTAGGTACTTGTAACAAAAATAACTATTTCATTATAAAGTCACTCAAACAAGTATGTTAAAAAATATTTCAATCGGACAGCGATAAATTTATAAGGTTAGATGTGTATACAACTTTCGGTTATCATATTATAAAAGTGCAACACCGCAGATGTCTGATATAAAATTTTTTATTACAATATGAACTTCTGTTCATTGGTTTATCCAATAACCAGACGGATAGCAATACATTTTTGTCATCTTAATTTTTTGCAAAGCAGAAACGGCGCCCCATTAAAACGCACTGTTTCCAGATACTAGTTGATAAGGCAAAAATTCATGGTTTAGTATGTTTTATCTATTTCTTATGGTTTTAAACGGATAGCGATAATCAAGGGTTTTGGTCGTGGCCTCCCGTACTAATCCTAGATATCTGATATTATTCGCTTTAACTCAAAAGGCACATTACAGTAGCTAAGATCTACAATGTGTTCCGTTCAGCTAAATTGAACCACATTACAGTTGGAAACATTACGCGGTATACAATTACTAAGCGAGCTAAGATCATTCGGCAATAATCACAATCAGATTGATTACCAGTAATCAGTAATCCTAAATAATTTTAAGTAGGTCACCAGCAAAAACAAAATCAAAACCGTGAGAAATAATTTTTCTCAAATCATTGACAAAGTAAATGTGACATCTAAGGCTCTTCGGAAATAACTAAACTAGTCAACAATCGAAAGGTCCCATATGAAATTTTGCATAATTTTTGAGGCTGTGTAATTTTTAAAATACAGTTGTTTTTCCCTTGGGTTTTGACAACAGCACAACTTTTACTATCTTGAAATAATACTCTCTTTATTCCTCAACACTCTATATAATTAAACACACCACACGACCCTTATCACTTGATCAACTAACTGCAACACGCGTTTTGTGCGGAAGCGAGACGCAAGTTCTCTATTATTCTCGGCTTTGGCCGCATTAAACATCGGAAAAATAATAGAGCTGTCAGGAATCCTCTGGGTAGGCGATGATTCATGCGGAAATAACGTAGAGGTGGTTGTACAGGGTAGCCCAAAAATCATACACATGGTCGCGAGCCGTGACAATATTTTATAGGTTTTTTGAAGCGAGATTTGGATGGTCTAATATACTGGGGTAAAGACCTAATCCTATGTTGCGCAAGTAACGTAATATATTATTTTTTGTCAGTTTTTTAAGAACGCTACGAGGCAATTGTGGGCCCCGCACCCCTACACAATGTTGTAGAGGGAGCAGCTAGACAAGCAATGACTAGAATCACAAGAGAGGGAGCGGGCGAAGGAAGAAGGCTTAGAAAGAATGAGTTAACATCCCTGACAAAGCATATACCACTTCTTGGGCTCCCCAGGGACGATATGGTCAAAAGATACAATTTTGAAAAATACTTCACGGCCGTGATAAGAAGTAGAGAAGAATGGAAAAAGAATACCACTTGCATTCCCACATAGCAGCAAAGTGCCATAAAATGGTATACAGACGAACAGGGGACCGGAGCCGGAGTATTTGGGCCAGAAACCAAATTCTCCGAAGCAATGGGAAAACACCCGGGCTTATTCTAGGCGGAAATTAACGCCATAGGAAGATGTGCGCAGTTCAACCTCGACAGAAAATATAGGAAGAAAAAGATTGTCATCTTCTCAGTCAAGCAGTCATCAAAGCCCTGAGCTCAACAACAATCAGCTCCAGAATGGTATGGGAATGCCTAGATAGGGTAAATGAACTAGGCAAGAATAAGAAATTATCCCTTCAATGGATATCAGGACAAGCTGGGATAGAAGGCAACGAAAAAGCAGACCAATTGGCAAAAGTAAGAGCACAAAGTCCGCTTTTAGAACCGGAACCTTTCTGCGGCATAGGGACGCACACCTACAAGGAATAATTCAGGAAAGAAGAGTGAACCAAATGGATCAGTCTATGGGAACGCCTTCCAGGATTATGGTCAAAACATCTTATAACACTGAGTAAGAACAATCTCCGCATCCTCATCAGCTTTCTGACGGGCCATTGCCGGTTAAGAAGGCACTTGGAGATAATAAAATTTGAAAACGAGGACAGTTGCAGGTTCTGTGAGGAGGGGGAGGAACCCCCGAAACACCTTCTCACGGAGTGAGAGGCGGTCGCGAACAGGCGAATGGCCTGTTTCGGGTGCTGCATCGTTGAACAGGAGGAACTTTCATCCATAGAACCATCCAGGCTACTACTTTTATCAAAGCACTGAAGCTGGATGAGGTACTCTGATTGAGAATCACTTCAACGGAAGCACTATGTATGGGAGACACAATAGATCTGTACAGATCGGAGTTAACGGTACAGGTCGCAGTGTATTAACACCCTCCTAGATCATTCATTCATTCATTCACCGCTGTTTCGGAATGTTTATGGACTTTTTGAAATATGTCAGGTCATTCCAGGAACATTCTCAATTTTATGAAACACTACAATTTTTACGACATTGAGGCATCAAATTGCCTTTAAATAGCAATTCTGATCGGACAGCTGAATCAGAATCATGCTAATGTGCTTGTGCATATTAATTTTATATCCGAATGGCGCTATACTAGGTATTAAAAATGTGCTGTGTGGATTCTAGAATCAGCAAAAAAAATAAGGACAGAGTCTCACATAATAATAATAACTTAACGATAATTAATTAATTGAATCGTTAACAAGCCGAACAATTAATAAAAACAATAATTAACGAACATACAGAATTAAGGCTTTGAGGTTCAGACATTTTGAATAATGCCAAGATTGCAAGAAGCCGAATTGCTCAATATTAATTTTATGGATAGACTTACAAGACTGGGATATATCCAGAAAATTATAAAAGAATTCCTCAATACTATTCCATGGAGTATAACAGCGAATAATTCAACGCTGCGAAGATACTGGAGAAGTAAACTATCGTTAGGGTGGTGGGCGCCCTGGAGCCACTACCAGACCTGACGATAACCTTATAAGCCTCGTCGTGAATAAAAGACGAACCCTAAACTCTCGCCAAATAAGACATCAAGTGGGTCTCCATGTTTCTTACCAAACCATCCGTCGAGGTCTCCATGCAGGAAATAGTGGCGCTCAAAGGCGTGCATGTTGTCCACAACGAAGAGATTGGACCAGGACCTATCAAAACTGGAATTTAGCCGATTGGGATAGGTGTATGTTTGTTGATGACTCGCGTGTGGAGAGGAAGGAATGGAAGGTTCAGGTAAGAGGACATGGAAGCGAGAATTGCATTTTAGAGGTGGTGTAACAGTCGGGGGGTGTAATTATGAAGAATGAAGAACGGAACTAATAGTATTGATTGCAAAAAAGACGAATGCAATGAGATACAGCATTAGGTGTATAAGTGAGGTTGTTGTCTCCCTCCCAAAAATGTTTGATGACGATTTCATTTTAGTTGATGATAATGCTCGCCCACATCGAACGTCAACTGTTACCAACTTGCTGGAGGAACACAACATAGAAATAATGATATGCCCTGCTAGATCGCCAGATATAAATCCAATTGAACAGGTGGGAGTAATTTAAAATTACGTTTGAATCAGGAAGCTAATGAATTTTATAATTTGAATGAATCTCGAATGCGATCTAGCGCGAATGGGAAGCCACACCCCAAATATTGGTTAGAAACCTGATCGACAGCATGCCTTCAAGAGTTGGTTTTAACCCGTTTTCTAAAGATGCAGTAATCTGCTGCTCGTGCTGTAGCCGTTCGAACCTGAAGTGGAGATGATTATTTTTTAATCTTAGGTTATTTATTCACTAGTTTTAAAGTTCTATATGTTCGTTAGTTATTGTTTTTATTGGTCGTTCAGCTTATTAGTGATTGAGTTAATAAATTACCGTTAAGTTTTGCGGTTTCTGGAATCCAATAGCACGCCTCGAATTTTCAAGGAGATTAAATCAATATATATCAGCACATTAGACAGAATAGCTTTAAAGCTTGTTCTGTCACGTCTCTCAAACAGGGAACAATGTGTAATAAAGAGCATATAATGGGATATTACATCCTAGAATAGTAGAAAACCATCTAGCAGAAGTCGGTTTTAAAGAATGAATTAGCCTCCACGGAGCACGGATCTTAACCCCATTGAGCATTTATGGAATATAGTGGACAGAAGGATGAGAGCTCTGAAAGGTCATCCGGCAGACTTAAATAAACTTGCAGAGGTTAAATGGAATTTGGCATCAAAATGCACAAGAAGAGATCCGCTGGCTGTGATTGCAGCAAGAGGTGGAAACACCCTCAATTGATTGAAAGTTTTTTAGCGTTTTTAATTAATTATTATGGTGTCCCGTTTTTGTAAATGTATTCAATAAAACCAGCCTTTAAACGTACAAATCTTAGTATCTTGGTCTTTTCGAAAACATATAGTGCGAAAAATCTCTGCATCTCCACTAATAATTAAGATAAAGATGAACCAAAAAAGACAATGCTAAATGATTAAACTATCGAGTGATTTTTGTTTTGTTGAGAGTTGCTAGAATTAACAGTTCAAATTTACCGTAAAAAAGCACTAGTATAAATACCACCCTGCGTTAAATAAAATTGTTTTACATAGTAAACGATCAATTCTTACTAAGATGATATATATA
>MU184885.1:129670-164280 GCA_016904865.1 Pissodes strobi
GCCAAGTTTAATCATTTGTGGAGCCAAAGGCAATCAATTCCAAGGTACTATTATTTTGATTGCGCACAAACGATGCGTTGCAATCCTGTGTCAACAAAGCTGACAATATCTGTTACATATGTGGTAAAATGACCTTGAAAGCCCAACGAGGGACTTAAGCCCACTTGTAAGAACAGCTTACAAGTTATATTTTTGTTGCAAAGTTAGAGATCAAGCAAGTCATTTTCATATAGTCATCCGGAAGTAGACCGCTGGCCGCTGATCCTAATTATTGCTTTACCATGCCATGTGAAGCTGCACGTCATGCCGTGTGGGTCAACATCACTTCCACAAAGGGGGTCTCCAACTGACAGGAATGAACCTTGATAAATTCTCTAGGCTAGCGAAAGACCGGTCGAAGGAATGTCCCTAGTTAAATTATGAATAATTTTAACTATCTAATATAGAAACGCAAAGATATAAAATACCTTTTAAAAAGGACAACCTCGCTTTGTACAAAATACTGTTACGATATTGCCGATAATACGTGAAATATTTCTGGCAGCGTACTTGCCAATTTATGTCGTGATTATTAAGAATACTGGACAGTTGGAGGTCAAGATAAAGCTTAGGCTCCCAAAATGTGTGCATCACTTGCCCTAGAACCGTAACGGCTTTGTTAAATGTTACTCGCAGTTTCCTGAATATCCTAATATTACCTCGGGCATTAGACTTGTGCCTCATGAGGCTTCAAGCATATCTTTCCCTAAGCTTCTAGAAGAATACAAATACAGAATAGACTCGGAATCAAATAAACTGGACGACTTTACACCAAAAGCCGGCGCAGGAGGAACACGATTACGAATGTAGTAGCAGCAAGCAGTCCCACTTATATGTCTCTGGAAGAGGTTGGCGATCTTATTCGTGGTTTGGATCTTTCCAAAACAAAGACACAGCTTCTTGAATATCGTCTACAGCAATGGAATCTCTTACAAGAAGGGGTGAACATTTCTACGTATCGGAAGAGGAAGCTGGCAGTATTTTTTGCAATGGAAAATGACTTGGCTTACTGTCACGATATTCCAGCTTCAATGAACGAACTTGGCCTTTCGTATAAACCCACCGATTAGCGACTGTTTATTGATTCTTCTAGCGATGGTTGGTTTGGATTAGTTCCGGATAACTTGGGTTAGTTTTGGATAATTTCGAAGATAAGTCTAAAGGCAGTTTTATTGGTTAATGAGAATCAACAACCATCCCTTCCTGTGGGTCATGCTGTAAATATGAAAGAAACATACCAGAACATGCGTGTATTACTTCAAAGCATTCAGTATCAAGATTATAAACGGAATATTTGCGCCGATTTAAAAGTTGCTGCCCTACTTACAGGATTGCAGGGTGGCTACATCAAATATCGTTGTTTTTTTAGCAAATTTGATAGCAGAGCCAGACACCAGCATTGTGTAAAGAATGCTCGAAATGTGAGAACATCAGGCTCGGCCTGAAAAACGTACTGAAATCAACTTTTGCTAAATGTTTTTGATTGAAAAACTAACTGGGTTGCGAAAAGGAGCTCAGTTCACCTCTTGGCAGCCCCATTGGGGAATTATTCAAGTTAATAGTAGAGCAAAGAATATATTCGGGTATTTTATAAAAATGAATTATCATTATTTTTGGGTTAATATTATAAATCATCAAGCGAAAAATAGCTTTGTGCTTGCTTTTAACATATTTTCTACACAGGGTGATAAAATATTCCTTTGGAAAATTAGTAGTCTTAGTTGATCAGCAGAAAATCTATTTACCTCCATGCACATAAAACTAGCCTTTGTTAAAGCCCTTGATGGAGAACGTGAACGTATAAGTGAGGCAAAGTAAAACAAAGCATGTTCCGGTCCGCAAATACGAGTACTTTTCAAGGATAATAATTTTGAAACAAGAAAATGGAGCGTGGACTTCCTTCAAAAATGTGTGTAGAAAGGAAATAAGAAATCGGAGAATTATACAGTACTAGTTGAAGAACTTAACAAGGAATTAGGTGGCAACATGTCAGTTAAGCTGCATTGTCTTTACTCGCAATTGGGATTCTTTCCTGAAAACTCAGGGGCAGTTTCAGATGAACACGGAGAATGATTTTATTAGCAAATTGCTCAGGTGGAGAAGGGATTCCAAACGTGTTTTTAAGTCCAGAATAAAGTGTATTTTGTAAAAAAATTTTTCTAAAATTCAGTATATTTTTTAAGGTTTTGGTTTGGTCATATTTTATCTTCTTTCTCTCTTCTCTAAAAATGTATGGATGCTAGGTAAAAACCGAGGTCATATTTGAAATTACTGAAATCAGCACATTAAAACAAACATAAAGGAGTGAAAAAAATATTAGAGAGCCACAAACAGTTTCAAAATACAGAACAGTGTACCGAGAGAAGAACCGTCATCACCTTGGTGCTATATCACTACATTGAGTATAGGATTTATATACCAAATTACCAGCACAATAATTATTATGAGAGGGTAAAGTTTCTATATATGGCATAATCTGAACAAGTGTAAACTTCATTATGGGGCGACTCTTTCAGTTTTTTAGGTAATCTAATCAGATGATGAAGGGGATTTATTTAAGGGTTGATTGAATGTTATGAGTTTAACGTTCTATAGTTTCTGCAGTTAAGGAGATGTCATAGTCCGCCACGCTCGTTTGTATCACGAGTTTATCGCTCAAAATACAGGTTAAAAGGTGCGAAGATTTGCTTTATTATTGATGTAATGTTAGCCGTAACAATGTCTGTTGCCAGCTGTGAGATCATTCAGCCAGTTGAAGACAATACTTTTGAATTTAAAACTTCACATGGCTTAAGGTATACTGTGCAATTGTGTACTACTGTAATTTGTAAGAGTACATCTTTCACCAACTTTCAACAGTCAAAGCCAGGGGCAATGAGTTTTATTGGAGTACCATAATATGTTAATTGAAATATAACTACCTTAATTTCTATTTCTAAGCTATAGTCTGATTCAGAAATGTATAGAGTAATAAAAGCTTATTAGGTATGAAAAAGGACTGCAGGGTAACCCACCAATCATTTATGCTACTTCCATAGTTTGGCATTGGTTTCATTGCAAAATTCTTTCTTTTCATCAAGTGCAGTACCACCCGGTTTTGGGTCAGTTTATGCGTTTTGCCTATTGTTATCGATTCATAAACACTGAAAATGATACGCCAAAGGCGTGCAGGTTGGATACTTGGAGAAATAATTGAAATTTAACGAAATTGTATTTTAACAAAATAAAAATTATATATAATATGTACATAATATACATAGATAAAATAATTATTATTATACATTATTATACAAGAATTAAATTATAATAGGTTATATGCTTCGTCATATGAGGAACTGTCATTATAATTAAAGGGTCCACCGTGTCTGATCGATCCGGTTGTCAACATCCCACATTTCCTCCTCCTGTTTAATCACATGTTGGACTGCTTTTCGCCAGTTCTCTTGTGTCACTTCCTTAGTGGCTTGATTAAACAGTAGCATAACATCTTTCATTTTAAATGTTGTGTTTTGTCTTGCTACAAATCCTTTCACTTGCGCTCATATAAGTTCATCAAGATATTTTTTACGCTCCTTGCGGTACTGCTTTGTGCTTCTCAAGTATTTTCGTCCCCAGCAAACAATTTCATTCCAATTAAATTATTAGTCTTTTACCTTTTCCCGAAGACACCTTAATACTCGTTGACAGGCCTTCCATGAAAGCTTGGCGGGCACTGGTTAGGTTATATTTTTGTCTTGCCAAATGTTTTGTACTATATAACCTTCATTGATCCACGTCTCATCAAGATATTTTTTTTTGCTCCCGGCGGTACTGCTTTATACTTCTCAAGTATTTTCGTTGGCAGCAAACAATTTCATCGCTTTCCAGTAAAAGTGCTTTTCGGTTATGCTTTTCCCAGACAAAATCCATATTTTTTAGTTGTCCATAAGAATTTTCCAGTTATCAAATAATAATAATATCTTTATTTCTTGCATTCAATGGTATTACAAAGTATTTAAAATTATACATCATAAAACACGTAATTAAGAAAACGTCACAGTCCCTAACCTATATAACCTAACCCTCATAGATAAGGTGCAGAACGGCTCTCAGAGAAAAAATTCCTCCAAAGAGTAGCAGGTCTTTTGTAGTAGCATGTGTTTGACCTTAAGCTTAAACGTTTTGAGATTAGGTAGTGACTTAATTTCATCACTCAAAAAATTTAAATACTTATAGGCATTAAAGAGAATACTTTTTGGTAGATGTCCGTTCTGTGCTTACCTTGTGCCTTTTCCTGGTGTAATGGCAATGATAAGAGCGTACTGATCGAAGAAGTTGGTTTTTATAAGCATAGATGCACCCTTCCATTATGTAAGTGTCGAAGATTGTTAGGATTTTTAAATCTCTAAAATTTTCTCTGCACGATTCTTTTGCTGTTGCTACCAGCTCCCCAAATCAAAATGATATAACGAATATGTGAGTGGAGGTTGGCATGGTAAAGTGCAAGCAAGATTTCTTCACTACAATAGTTGGAGAGAAAGTTAAGGGCATATCAATTACTTCTTATACGATTGCATAAGCATTCTACATGTGTGCTCCAATTAAGCGACGAATCAAAGATCACTCCCAACAGCCTTGCCGAGGTCACTATCATTATTTTAGTGTTAAAAACTGGACAAAGTGCATCAATACTATCCTGACGCCCGATGAAAAAATAAAAAAGGTTGTCTTCTCTTTATTGAGGACTAGATTATTATTAACTGACTAATCGTTGAAGTATACATGAACTCTGCCTGGCACTTTAGAGAAGGTATGTTTGAATTTAGGCATAGGAGATTCGTGTCATCGGCATACCATACAGGGAAAGTACCGGGATCACCCCTCTCCAGGTAGTTGAACATATCATTTATATACACCACGAAAAAGAGTGGGCCCAGCACCGAACCCTGAGGCACACCCTGTTTGATTTTTCTGGGCAGATTCTTATTATCATTGATGATGACCTGTTGAAATCGGTCGTTGAGGTATGAGGCAAAAAGTGATAATGGTTTGTTTCAAATCCCATATTTTGTTAGTTTGGTCAGCAAAAGTTGATGATGCACAGTGTCAAAAGCCCTAGAATCTATCATTAGGCCCAAGCATTGTTTTCTGTTATCACGAGCTTTCACAATCTTAGTCAGACAAGAACAGAATGCAGTCTCAGTGCTTCTGCCCTTAACAAAACCATGTTGTGCATTTGGCAGAAGTCCATACTTATTAAAGAAACAGTTAAAGGAATATTGTCATCTTGGCCAAGCTCCATCAAAATTTTATCTATGGTGTGGGTATTTTTTTTTTTTTTAATAAAAAGTGAACTTTTCTTCGAATTATCCATTATTTGGTGTCTTCATCGAGGACTTCTGCTGGTCTTTCTGGAATTTTCTTGGGAGGTTCCACTTGACTTGCTACATTTCTCTCCCGCAATTGTTTGAAAACGGTGGCACTTCCAATTCCAACCATTCGGGAACATCGTTCAACAATTTTTTGTACAGTAGAACTAGGGTTATCGTGTTTTATATAATCGTGTGCATTTAAAATTATAACTTTTTCACTCACTGATTAAGGAGAATTATTAGAACATCTTTTCGTTGGAGTGAATGTCGTCATTTTATTAATATTCTTATAATGCTGTTAACACTATGGCCTAACAGCAAATACTAAACACCATTAAGAAGTATTTATAATCTGTGCATTACCTGCCTCAATAGGTATGCAAAACGACTAATGGGATTTAAAAAGATCATAAATGTAATCTATAGACTAATAAAACCTCATTAGCTATGCAAAAGGACTACAGGGGTAGCCAAGATGGTTGAGTTCTATTGAAGTACGATAATATGTTAATTAATTGAAATATAACTACCTTAATTTGTATTTCTGAGCTAGTAGACTTAAGGGATGGGTAAGTACTTGCCATGTAAATAAAAGTTAGGAATGAAAAGTCACACTACTAATTAAGAATAATAATAATTACCTTCAAAAATCCCGTTGGTGTAATAACTGATGGTTGAACTTGACTCTTGCAGGACCCCTCACATTTGTTTACTGCAACTTCACCATTGCAAGTTCGTTGCAATCTCCCTAACTCGTCAAATTCCTCTACAAAAAAAATCACAAGAAAGTCAGATAGATAATTTTATCCTAATAGTATACCACTGGAAATGGTAGGCAATTCTAAATTTCGACAGTAAGCATTGTCGATGATAAGGGCAGAAGAAATCTGATTTGTACATTTGAATTAGCATTGATATTACTATTCTCCTTCAAGACGACACAGAATCATATTTCATGTTTTAAAAATAAATTAGGTAAAATGATTCGTTAATCACATAAAATGAGCAAATTTTGTGCGCCTATTATTTATAGCAAAACTACATTAAGCCAAAACAGTATCGCATAATTTGCTTTAATGTTAATATTTTTTGAATTTGCTGGGAGCTTTCCAATAACAAGCGAATAAACTGAACCAAAAAGTATTGCTGCATAATTCGTTTTGCTCAAACTTGAATAATATGATTAATGTTAATATCTTTTGCAATTATCGTTAGCACTTTCTAAGAATTTTCTTAATTGAACACATGAGAGCCGTTCTTTCTTCTATTAAAAATCGATAGAGTATTATTGCTCGGTTGACTAACAAAATAAATAACAGTTTAGTAGCTTTGCTTACATATGCTTTTAATAGTTTAGGATAATATTGTAAAATTAATTGAATTTTACCAAAGCTCAATACTAGTAAAATTTTAACATTTTTAATTTTCATTCTAGCTTGAGTTGGTCTCTTTTTGGATATTAGGATGCGTCTTTTGGCTTATAGATTGAATGTGTTCATTCTAGACGACTAACCCAAACTAACCCAAACTAATACTTATGGTGTAACTTTATCTTTTTTTTTTTACTTTGAAATAGGACGTTTAATTTTAGATTTAGTTATAGTATTTCACTAAAATATCTACAATATATCATGACTATTTTGCTTTATATATAATTTCTTCTTTTCACTATTTAATCTCATCGAACACCGTCTTTTTGCAATTACGAGTTGTATTACTGCTGTGCTGTTTAGTAGAATTTCTCACCTTTAGTTATATGTATCTCTGATGGCAATGTTTCACATGATTCCTCTGGCAATTCACTTACACAATATACATAAGAAATAAATAGAGCATATACTAAACACTTTTCAATTGACATCACTGAAACAAGTTTTTAAAATAAGATATTCAAATAATTTTTAGATAAAGAAACTAAAATAAATTTAAAATGTAACTTATTTTTAGAGATAAAGTGCTCGGTCGAGAATTAAATCATTTCCGTGGCCGTACCCCTTGACTATTCCATTGTAATTGTCAATGTTTTATATGGGGCTGACCTTTTATATAGCTTTAATGAAGTCTGCTGGCCCCTGCTGTTATTATCACATACCCTGCTGATAGGTACATGTTTAGTGTTTTATGCTAAAAATCTAGCAATCTGTTTAGAATATTCGTTTTCAGAGGTAAAGTAAATTCCAAGTAGATCGCTCTTATAAGTTGTTTTCAAAGCGTTGTTTTTTTATGTCATTACAACTAGCTAGTAACTTGTAAGTATATTTATTTTATTATATTTTAAATAGGTAATTACTTATGTATTTCAAAATAATTTTTTTCATGAGCTATATAGGTATAGGTAATTCGGATATGTTCAGCAAAAAACCATTGAACATCAAATAAAAGTGCTAGGGGTCACTTTGATATTTTTTTAAATGGAACAGCCTGTATATTACTACATTTTTGGACTCTCTAGAAAAATCTGAACACATTTTGTGTATATCATCCTATACCTACCTATCTTTAGCTGTTTACCAAATATTGACAGTTGAAAGTCGGGTATTTTGACACTTTGACAGGCTCTATAATCTAAACCGCACAAGATCAAAGAAAACGGTTTCCACATTCCTATCTTAAGTTTTCATAAACTATCGAATGACAGTATCTTCGAATTTAACCTGCGGATAAAATTAACCGGAACTTTTAAACCTCCGGTTAAATTCAAAGTTACTATCATTCGATAGCTCCTGAAGACCTAAGATAGGAAATATGCAAACCGTTTTCTTTGATCTCGTGCGGTTTAGATTTTAGAGCCTGTCAATGTGTCAAAATACCCGACTTTCAACTGTCAATATTTGGTAAACAGCTAAAGATAGGTATAGGATATTATACACAAAATGTGTTTAGATTTTTCTAGAGAGTCCAAAAATTTAGTAATATACAGGGTGTTCGATTTGAAAAAATATCAAAGTGACCCCTAGCACTTTTATTTGATGTTGAATTGTTTTTTGCTGAACATATCCGAATTCGCGGGAGAAATTAACATAAGATGGCTATTTCAGTTTTTTTTTTATAAGAGTACAGGGAAAGTCAAAAAATAGACTTGGATAACCCTGTACAATCACATGGGTTTCCTACAAATGCAAAGATATGATGATGACAGACAAATTGAAATATATTGCTAAAGAAAATAAATTTTTTTTTAATGTTTAGTTTTAAAATTTGCATGAGCTGATATCCATGAATAATATTTTTAGGTCTTTTAGCTTAACTCAGAATAACAACGAATAATCAAACCCTGATTAATCTCATCTTTGTAAATAATATAAATCTAGTCATAGATCATGGTATGTTGCCTTGTGCTCCAATACAAAGAGATCATGAGGCCATTTTTTGTTATATAAAATGTGATAAGTCAAAACCCGTGGACACTGATATATGGTAGAGACAGGCAAATTCTGAAGAATTAAAAAAATATTTGCAATTAATTCTAAAGTGCAAATATTTAATTCTAGTTTGTAAAGTTTATTTGATGTGTTTTGTCCTCTTAACCCGACGGGGTCAGGAAGCGTCAGATTTTCATGGTTAACTTATAGAAAAAAAACGAAATATAATGCTTTTAAACAATATACATCTGTAAAAACTGTAGCTAGGAAAAATCAGCCATAAAATCACAAAAAAACATATTTTTCTAATGAAATAAATAGATTCAAGTGTTCAACTAAAGAATTTTGTAAAAAGTTTCTAATTGGGAAATTATTAATAATGAGCCTGTGGAAATTCCACATATCAGAGAGCCAGATATTAATGACTATTTCTTACATAGCATGCGCCAAGCGTAGGCTGATCCAATGACTTTCTTCGGTGAATCGTTTGCATTTGGCTTGTAACCAGATATAAGGTGCTAAAAGTTTAAAGCAATATCCAAGGCAATCCAGTTGGGATAGATGCAGTATCTATACTGATGAAAAGCTTGTATTCCGAGCTGTTTAAGTCCCCTGGTGAATATTATAAACTCGTCTATCACAACTGGTGCTGTGCTTGATATTTAGAAAGAGGCCCTCGTAGTGCCTGTGCCCAAAGTGAATAAACAACCCCGTCTCTGTCAATGAGTTGAGGCCAATAACATTCCTCAACATTATCCAAAATCTGGACAAAAATTGTGATGGCCCAAATATTGGATTATCTCCTCCCTAGACATATAATATCAAAGTATGAGTCAAGTTTTAGAGCAAATCATAATTGTACAACGGCTCTGTTAAATATTACAAGTAATATTTCAATGTCTTTTGATAATAGTCACTGTTGTCCAGCAGTAGTAATTGACATGACTAAAGCATTTGATACTCTAAATGCTGTTCTATTGTTAGCTAAATTAAACTACTATAACATAACGAATGGATGGTTTGGCAGTTGGAACAGGCGGTAAAAATTACTGATGATGGAGAGGTGATGAAGATTTCTGACTGGAGAACTATGCAGGGATGTATGTGCCTCAGGGCTCTATCCTTGAGCCGCTTTTCTTTGCAGGTTTCACATGGGATTTCGTCGGCATATAAAACGCTGCAGGTACCAGATATACGCAGATGGTCTGCATATTTAGTTTCCTACCCCGGCAAATGAATTATCCGCAATCCTAACCTTTATCAATAGTGATATGGACTGTATTTCTGTGTGGGCAAGCAAAAAATTCATATTGATTAATTCCGGAAAGACACGGGCAGTCCTATTTTCTCGAAGTGAAATAAACACTAACGGTCTAACACCTTCAGAACTTAAAATAATTAATGCTGAAATAGAATGGAGAGAAGAGCTAAAACACCTTGGGCTAAATATGGATAGCAGGTTGCACTTTGATACCCGTATTAGTAATGTTTGCCAGAAATCATATTATAAACTTAAGTTAATGCATCTTATATCCATTTCTGACAGAGTTCAATAAGTATAAAATTCAAAAACAGAGTTCTTGTGTGCGTTTTACTAGAAATATCTCACACAGGGATCATGTTAATCAGCATGTAAAACAAGTTTATATTTTAAGGAGGTTTGTGAGCCTAGGCTGTCTGATACATACAGGGTTATCCAACGAGGACTAGACAAGGCGATTTTTTTGACTTTCCCTGTACTTTTATGAAAAAACTGAAATAGCCATCTTATGTAATTTTCTCCCGCGAATTCGGATATGTTCAGCGAAAAACAATTGAACATCAGACAAAAGTGCTAGGGGTCATTTTCATATTTTTTAAATGGATCACTCTGTATATTACTACATTTTTGGACTCTCTAGAAAAATCTAAACACATTTTGTGTATAATAAATATCGTATACCTATCTTTAGCTGTTTACCAAATATTGACAGTTGAAAGTCGGGTATTTTGACACTCTGACAGGCTCTAAAATCTAAACCGCACAAGATCAAAGAAAACAGTTTGCACATTCCTATCTTAAGTTTTCATAAACTATCGAATGACAGTATCTTCGAATTTAACCTGCGGATAAAATTAACCGGAACTTTTAAACCTCCGGTTAAATTCAAAGTTACTATCATTGGATAGCTTATGAACACCCAAGATTGGAATGTGCAAACCGTTTTTTTGATTTCGTGCGGTTTAGAATTTAGAGCCTGTCAAAGTGTCAAAATGCTCGACTTTCAACTGTCAATATTTGGTAAACAGCTAAAGATAGGTATATGATATTCTACACAAAATGTGTTTAGATTTTTCTAGAGAGTCCAAAAATGTAGTAATATACATGGTGTTCAATTTTAAAAAATATCAAAGTGACCCCTAGCACTTTTATTTGATGTTCAATAATTGTTTTTTGCTGAACATACCCGAATTCGCAGGAGAAAATTACATAAGATGGCTATTTCAGTTTTTTTTATAAAAGTATAGGGAAAGTCAAAAAATCGCCTTGTCTAGTCCTCTTGGATAACCCTGTACAGGGTGGCTCGAATTCGTGTCTATGTATGGGGAACTCGCAAACCGAAAGTGATACAGTGTCGGTCAAATTAAGGCAAAATTGCGCATTTAGGTGCCTAACAATATGCCGTTTAGAAAGTTTTAAAGTTCATAGTATTTCCGGAGATATCCGGAAAAAACCGAAATTTTGAAAAATCGTTTTATGTGTGTGTAGTAGAAAATTACTTATATGGGAAACTTTTTTATTATTGATTTATCAGAAAATTTTATTCCTAATGAAAGATTCTACGTGAGTAAGAGATTCTCGCTAAACTATAACTAGGGGCACAGTCCTAAAATGGAGCCACCGATGTGGGGGGGGGGGGTCCCTATTTTCCAAATATTTTGAAAAAGAGGCTTTGGGGGCGAAGCACTAAAATAAGGCCCCATGGGGGTGAAACCCTAGAATGGGAGTCCCATTTTTTACAGATTTAGGAATGGAGCCCCCGGGGGCGAAGCCCTAAAATTGGACCCCAAGCCTTAAAAGGGGGCCCCTGGTATGAGAGTTCCATTTTCTACAGTTTTGCAAAAAGGGCTCCTGGGGAGGTGAAACCCTAAAATACCCAAATAAGCGTGTGAAAAGTATACAGTATACTTTGCACACGCCATGTGCAAAGAATACTTTTCACACGATGTTTGAAATGTCCAGTTTTCAAGAGCAGTTGTTAGTGCGTTTTTGTCTATTTTCAGGGCAGTCGTAGAAAAAATATATTTCACTTAGAAACAGACAGGTACTGATAGATCAGTCTTTATATTCTTATTTCTAAGTTTCAAAAAAAATTTACATTAAAATATAAAATACAAAACGGCTTATTCATTAGGAAAAAAAAATAAAAATAATAATTAAAAACCTAAAACAACTTTTTCTCTTTTTTAAAGTGGCTCATTTTTATTATTTTGCAAGCTTTTCTACTTTATCGGGCAGTAACTTATTCCGCAGATCAGTCCACACCAAACCGTAAGAATGAAGATCCTTTCTAGAGCTGCAGAACTCGCAGGGCATGAATGTAGGTTTGCAAAAAACGCGGCCATGTTCACCAAAATACGATCTGAATTTTGAGCTGTAGTAGTAATCTTAGTTTTTACAGTTGACCACCATTTGAATGCAGGCATGTTTTTTTATTATACTTTCCTTAAAAAGTGGTGATTGCTAAATATCTTCAGCCTTAATTCGGAAAAATAGATAACTGGAAAAATCTTCGTGATTCTCAAGTAGCCAAGCCTCTGCCTCGTCCTGGTATTTTTTTTTTCTAGGTTTTTGTCCATATATTTAGGATCAGTTAAAAAACATAGAAAATGGAAGGATTGTATTGCATCCTCAATTTTTTTTAATGTATTCAATATAGGGGCTTAGACATGGTTTGTTTAATAAATCTAGCCAGATGTTGACGGCATCGGCGAGAGTGGTTTGGTCACTCTGGAATTTATCTAAGGCAGTACCAACTGCCAGTAGTTGTTGCTCTAAGTCAAGTACATTTTTGTATAAATTAATGTCGTCGATTTTTCTTATAATATGCTGGTCAAGAGACTGGATGTTCTTTTGAAATTTCTCGGTATATTATGTAGTTAGCATTAAAGGTACTTACACAGGCCAACTGCGAATTCCAAGGGGTATCATTAGGAATTTGAGGCATTAAACCCCCTTTAAGTTTAAGAATTCCATGAGGTTTATTGTGGTTTCTGATATATGTCCGTATTTCCACCAAGTGTTTGAGGACAGTTTGTGGCGAAACAATTTTTTCCAATAGATTCAAATAATGTGCATTGCATCCATAGGTTAGTATAGAGGAATATTTCTCTGCAACCATTTTTCTAAATTTCTTCATTTTATTTTCATTGCCTGTTACTATTGCAAAAACGTCTTTAATGTATAATTCCTTACATTGCTTAATAGCACCTTCAGCGATTTCAAAAAGATATTTAGATGTTTTTTTGACATAGACGCAATCTAATGAAGATAACAAAAAAAAACTTCTTCCGGTGCAAATACTTGTCGATATAATTGGATCATTCCTAACACTAGACCATCCATCGAACATCAGAGTAACTGGTCTATTTCCCTCGGTCTGCATTAGAACTTCCCTTATTTCTTTTTCATAAACTTCATCCAGCAAGTTTCCAGCAATTTGTCTCCTGTTGGGGGGTGTATAACCTGGTCGAAGGGATTGGATCATCTCAATAAAAGACGGGTTCAACTGTGGAAAATGATAGATTGCATGTATAAAAACATTCTGCAATTTTCAGGTCAAACTTAGTTTTTCTTCCTTTGTTGTTTTCATGACTATTTTGTCCAAAACTATTTGTCTTCTGCTTTTAGGAGTCATTGTAACACCGCTACTCGATTGGGGAGATTCTCTATCTTGTTCTTGTTCTAGCCTTTTCCTGTTTTTTTTGTGCCTTCCACTTGAGGAGTAAGGCACGAGGAAAAAAGAACTATTGTAATTATCTGACAATGGCGAAACGGCTACCTGGCTGTCAGTTTTTGAGGGCAAAATTTGCATTTGAGTGTGCCATCTGTCAATCGAGTAACATATTTCCACTCTACAGATTTATGACGGCCCCCTCCGTAATACTTCCCACTCTTTCTAACCTTTCCTGTTCCTGTGTTGCTTTGCTTTTTAGCTAGCTTTGCACTTGTAGCAACTTCGTCTTCTTCTTTCTCTGAGTTTTGCTCCATTTCAGTCTCACTGTTTGAAATCTCCGACGATCGCTCCAAGACGTTGAAAACGTCCTGATCAGCCTCCAAATTTCTAGGCACAGAATTTCCTTGTGTTGATGTGGATGGTATTGATGAAAGACTATCAAAAGACAGTTGTGATGGTGTTACAGTCTTCCATCCGTTTTCCATATTGTCGTTTTTATTCGTATCGTTTCCTGAATATTCCACTTCTTCAAATTGTATATTTTCAACAATAACTTTAACTAGGTTCGTTGGGTTCTCGTCCATATTCTTCCACAACAAAAACAAGAAAAATTCACGTTGAAAATATTTATAGTTTAAAGAAAGTAAAACTCACCTTTTAACTTTTAATTCACATATCAAGAAGAAACACACTAAAACACTCCTTCTATTTTATTACAACACTTAACCAAAAACAACCAGTCTAGATAAAAGTTCAAAATTAATGTTATTTTTCTATAATTTGCGGTTAGATTCCGGAAATACGACAAATACCCAACAATTACCCAAATACCCAAGAAAAACACAAAAACCCAAAACAAATACCCAAAACCCCACCCAGAGCATACAAAACCCCAGATTTTTGCCAACTCTGTTACTCCAATTACAAACTACATTTAAAACTGAATTTTGGAATTCATGTTAATTTAATAAATATGATGTTGCTACTAAGACGGAGTGAAGAATAACACTTAAGGATAAATAATGTATATTTTAAGAATATTTAGAGGATTTTATTGGGTTAGTAGGTATGTTTACGGTTCTTCTAAGCTGTTTTAAAACTATTTTGCTATATCTAGGTTGGCTCAAAAAAATGTGACAGTCAATAATATATTTTTTTTATAATAATAATAAATTTTCATCTAAACCATTATAATAATATACCTCAGGTCTTAGCTTGAATTATTTTCTATAGCTTACTAGCATTCTCATACGTGAATAATATGGCTTGTACGTTTGTATGTTAATATTCCCATGAAAAAGTGCTATAAAAATTTGTCACTTTTTATAAGGGAACACGGCTCAGACCGTTGAAAAAGTTATCAACGCTCAATACATTTTATATGCCATAATTTATGAATACTTCTCTTGTAGACTGATACAATTTCTTATTCGCAATCTCCAGCAAGATGTCTGACACGTCAGAAGATACGTCGGACAGGCAGAATGATAAGGACGACAATGTTTGTCGCGATTTTGTCCGTGGCATATGTGACAGAAAGTTTTGTAAATATAAGCATGAGAATGAAGTTCACTCATTGAATTTTTGCCACGATTTCCAGAATAGCATGTGCCCGAGGCCCAACTGCAAGTAAGTTTGGTTTAGTAGTTTTCACTCCAGTCTATGATTTGAAATCTTCTTATCATTTTACACTGTAGCTGTTGCATTACTGTGATTTCTGATCTTTTATTAATTAGGTTTATTCATTGTACCCCTGACGAGGTAGAAGAATACAAAAGAACGGGTCAAATGTCGAACCAAATTCTGGCGGAAGCTACACGAAAAAATCAGTTGCCGGGTACACCACCAATTTGTAATCAGTTTAAGAAGGGTCTATGCAGAAGGACCCTTTGCAAATTTAGACATGTAACAAAAGAGCAAGAAGAACAAGAAATTCTAGAGCTTATTCAGAATAATATTCAAAGAAAGCAGGGAAGCATTAATGTTTATGAAACTCACTTTAATTCCATAGGATCTCTTAATGGTGAGTACATATAGTTTGTTCAGTGACCGTTGACCGTTGCGTCATTCTCGGGCATTTCTTATATTTGCGGTATGTCGTGAATTGACATTTTTGGAATAACTCATTAATGTCAAAGTCAAAAATGACAATAAAATTTGTTTTAGCAGGTGGCAATATACGACATACATAGATATTGTCAATTTCTTGTCTCATCTCATTTACGACTGTTAGATGGAGGAACAGTAATTGTGGTGTAACGGTTGCCATACGTTGACTAGTTTCTTGTTTTTGGGAAAATATTCCACAACATTTAATATGATTTTCTAAAATTCCTTTAATTTTTAACTAAAACTAATGAATTTCGTAATTGAAGTAACTAAATTTAGTTACGTGTTACTTGTATCGTGTAAACAACTTGATTTAGTACTTGAGCTTGTGTTGCATTTACTCAAGTGAATATAAACAATTTCTATATTCTTGAGCAAGAAAGGCTCCTTGCCACCTTTTGTTTTGCATCAACTAAACCCCAAATAAGCAAGTGTAAACTGGTCAGATGAAAAAGTTTTATGAAGTTCAGTCTAAAAATCCTATTCAAACTATGTATATTAACCTTTCGGGGGTAGGAGTTGACCAAAAGGACTAAGGCGTTTCTAAAATGTACTCATTGGGCAGATACGCCACGATTTTCCAAGCAGAGGTTTATGCTTGTAATTGCGAAATGTGGAGAGGACAAGGCAACGTCCTTTCTTTTTTGTACCTTATAGTTTTGTTTATAAAAACAACAGTTTGCCCTTGATCTCTCACTCCGCATTAGTTTTCTTGGAGGATAAACATTCTTAAACAATCGAGAAATATGTATGTATTTTTATTTGTTTCTTTTCGCGGGCATTAAGTTTTTATACTCAGTGATTTGTAATGCCATATAATCGTCTTATTTACCAGGATTTCTTTCAGGGATTCATAAGCGAAATGGCGCAAGCTATGATGAATATCAGGATAGTGGTCTTCCATTAGCTAAACGACGGTTGGCAGCTGCAGAAGAAATGCTGAATAGGGAACTACAGTTGGAAGCCGATAGGAGCAGGCTCGCATTCAAAGGATACTTTGCTGGAAGCCCACCGCCTGGAGTACTAAACAGAGTCGAAGCGAGGTAAGTAAATAATGAATTAAATTTTTGAACATGACATTATGCATATATTTAATAGATTTGTTCGAGAAGAGGCAAGTTTCATCAATGTGTAATAAATACTATGTTCATAATATTTTCTCTTCCAGGACTATAATGCTTGAGGAGGAGAATATCCTTCTTCACACAGAAAATGCTCAGTTAAAAAAACAAGTAAGTACGGTGGTTCTAAGTAACTACAGAACTTAACTCCAATCACAGGTTTGTATTATATTGAATTTTGAAGAACGAAATGATCTAATGTTTGTATACCGAGATCCGAATATTTTTCAAATGCTTTATATCCTTAGTAGGTTTTTGAAATATATGTTATGAGAGATGCATTGTCATTGGGTACTTACTGTATATGTATGAGTTTAATTTCATTACCAAGCAAAAATATTCCTTGGACATCATTTTGTGTATCGGAAACAACATAATTCCGTAAAATAAATTATTTAAGTTAAATCAGACAGCAAAAAAATGCAATCCTTATGAGTGACAGCTATACTAAAGTAAACAACCCATTCATAGCCTGGAATGGAACGCGAACTTTTACAGAGCGATTTCACTGACTGCTGTGAAAACAGCTTTTTCCTAATTTTAGCATACAGCGTAGGTGATTTTGTAGATAACTTGGATTTTCAATCTGAGCCAAAAAAAAAATTTGTCTGAAAACCAGATTTTTATACCTGTATTTGAACGGAATGTAGATGAAGCCGGGGATAGATACAAGCTAGAGATAACCGAAAAACAAAACTACCAGTATATGAAAATGCTTGAGGCGAAACTGTGTGAAGAAACTTTAATCAGGGAAAACGAAGTAGAAATAAAAACGAATGATTTCGATAAAAAGAAAATGAAGTACAAAGGTTGAATCCATACATAAATGATAACGAAACTGAAAGTTTAAAAAAACATTTAGGAAACTACAAAAGCAACTTAGAAGGACAGAAAAAGCGTAACACATTTTTGGCGCCCCACGTTGGGCGCCACAAATTTGTTACGCTTTTTTTGTCCTAATAGGCCCAAAACCTTCACTCCAGCTTAGAAGGAACCGAGATTAAATAATTGCAAATTAAAAGAAAAAAATAAAGTCGGAGAATTTTAAATTAAAACTGTATGAATTTACGAGTGTCGATGCGTAGGCTAGAACGAGTTGTCACGGCACAAGCGAGAAAAACTCCAAAGTTGAAATATGGAACTCGTTTTAGCTTAAGCTTCCCGATAAAATAAAAGAATCAAAAAATGTATTATTTTTACCTATCAAGAAAACCGATCGATAAACCAACAAAAATAATAATTTAAATACCGGAAATTTATCAGTAATAGTAATGGGAAAATAATTACTCATAAATTTATCAAAAATCAATGTCAGTAACTAGCAAATACTCGAATATTAACCCTAAAAAAAAACTAAAGTCAGTGACAAACAAATACTCAAACAGTAATCAAAAGTAAATCCATAACGTTTCAACTATTGAGCGCAAGTAATAAAAAATCAGATGCTTACTTTAGCGGCCCTCTCCTCTGGAACATTGAAGTCAAGAGCTAATCAAATAAAACAGGTAGATAGACAACAAGGAATCGGTTTATTACCAACGAGAACTGGTTGATTATATTCGTATTATAAAGATAAAAAACTACTGAGTTGAAATGTCAAGTAAATTAGAAAAACAACTAATAATAATCGTGGTACCCCGGTACACTCGGCTGTGCCTGACAATAACGACTATGAGTAAAGAAGAAAGCGATTAACTTTACTTGGTTGCTTCACGAAAAGAAATAAATGATGTGCCTAAGTGAATGCTCGAAATATTTACTGTACTGAGAATTTAAACGTCCGAGTCAATCTGTTGTTGACGCATATCTAAAGAGAGCTTATTTTCGGAAATAACGCTATAAAACAGTATATACAGTGTGGCCCAAATTGGGTATACATGTATGGGTATCTTGGAAACTATAAGAGATAGAAAATCGGTTAAATGGGGAAAGTTTTAGTTCATTCAATTCCCAATTCAATGCCATTTTGATAACGATTTAATCTTTTTTCGTTTTTGAGATATTTTGAAAAAATCAAAAAGTTGTATTTTCGAAAAAGCGCTGTACTTTTTTTATTTAAAGATATTTTTAAAATCTGTAAAAACATTGTTAGGACAACTTTTTATGCTCGATGCACCCATGTATTCAGTTTTTAGTTCTGACGTTTTGGTTATGAGAAACCAGCATCAACTTCTTTTTTTCTTATGGCGGCCATTTTGTTTTTTAGCACATTTAAAAAGAACTTTTTTTTCCCTTTCTTGTGATGTATAACACTTCATAAAAATATTTTATTTTTATGTCAGAAAACGACAAATTTAATTTTTAGCTGAGTTGGCCATGACTGCGGAGGCCATTTGCGGTACAAAACAAATATTGCTAGTGTTTCATAGTTATTTTACTGAAAAATATACGAAACATTGATCAGACAAACATCGAATTTAACTTTTCATTTTTAGTAATTTTTGTTTTTATTAATATTTGTTAAAAGGTAAGTTTAATATTAGCTGCCCTGCCAAACATCATTAAATAATATCAATATGTTAAGAATGTTATATTAAATGCAATAGGAATACAAGTGTAGCACCGCCAGTTATTTGGAACTCAATCCTGACAGTCAACACTCAAGACTCAAGCCTTAAGACAAGTCTGTTATGGATCTATGAAATTATAGAATCCTTGGGAAGCCATGTGACCAAAGGACAAAATAATATTGAAACAATATTGAGTTGGCTTTAGCAACAGTTGCTACGGAGGGCGGTTGCCGTACAAATCAATATTTGCTATTAATTTCCAAACTATCGTTCTAAATATAAGTATCGGTTTCTGTTCATAACTGCTTACTTTACAACTTACTACTATTAACATACCCAAACTAACTAATCTAACCACGCGAAACCGGCTAGACCTCACCACCTCGTCCCGCTCGAGGACCCAGCCACCGCCGATGCATACGCATACACAGTTGTTCACGGTATTTGACGGTACAAAGTACAAAGTTTACAGAATATGCAGGTATCTGCCGCACGCTTGTGATCTCAATGCATTAAAGTTTCGACAGTGAGCGAGGCAACTTATATTTATTCTGTAAACTTTGCCCAAAGATTACACCGGGGGGGTAATATCCGGGGACCCAGCTCGCCAATTTACAGGACCCCGGTTTGATATAACATTATTTAATTGTAAATGAATGGTCCTATAAGTTGATTATCTAAAAACAAATTATACTATTTGACTTTGTAAATATTTTGCGGACTGTGTAGACTTACCGTACACACCACACCAGATATTAAAGCCAAAGCTTACTTGTGGCCTACGTTCTGCCACTTGGTGAGGATTATCAGTGGCCCAAAAATGGATATTCACAGTAATGAATGCTCCGCAGTTGCTGAAAAACGTCTCGTCGGTCCAAATAATCTTCATACTGAAATTGGGGTTTTCATGACATTGGTTTACAAACCAGTTTGAAAATCGTAATTGCCTTGGGTCTGTTTCCTTTAAAACTTGAACAATAGTAGGTTTATAAGGACGATATTTGTTTTCTTTAAGGACTGTTTGGATAGTAGTTCTTGGTATCTATAAGTATTTCCCTCGCACGTACTCTCGTCGACGTCGTCGGGTTCGCATTAAAATATCCTTAATGTCATCGTCACGAGCTCACGATAATTTTTTAAGTTCAGGTCAAGCCTCGCGAATAGTCTTGGCTGTTGCCTCTCAGGATACAGGTCCAAATAGTCGGCGGTGGCAAGATTTGTATTTCTATTACATTTAATATAACATTCTAATATGTCATATTTTTCTTCACTGGCATATCGCGTGGCGATATTTAGAAATCAAAATTTATGAAAATTTAAACAAAAACTACCAAATAGCGTTTTGACTGAATAATGTCACTTTTCAGTAAAATTACTTAAATGCCGCCGAATCACCATAGCAACACTATCATTTATTACGGCAAATGGCCTCCGCCGTCATGGCCAACTCAGTTAAAAATTAACTTTGTCGTTTTTTGACATAAAAATAAAATATTTTTATAAAGTGTTATACATCATAAGAAAGGAAAAAATATGTTCTTTTTAAATGTGCTAAAAAGCAAAATGACCGCCATAAGAAAAAACGAAGTTGATGATGGTTTCTCAGAACCGAAACGTCAGAACTAAAAACTGATTACATAGGTGCATCGAGCGTAAAAAGTTGTCCTAACAATGTTTTTACAGATTTTAAAAATATGTTTAAATAAAAAAAGTACAGCGCTTTTTCGAAAATACAACTTTTTGATTTTTTCAAAATATCTCAAAAACAAAAAGAGAGAAAATCGTTATCAAAATGGCGTTGAATTGGGAATTGAATGGCCTACAACTTTCGCCATTTAACCATTTTTCTATCTCATATAGTTTAGAAGATACCCATACATGTATACCCAATTTGGGCCACACTGTATATAATTTGCGCAACCATTAAATAATCACTCTTAATAAAAAAAATTCCACTAACGCAAATAGATACTCACAAAGTCGCAAAAAAAAAACAAATCATGAGTTGTTTACACGGTGTTATGCTACTAACTAGTTATATATTTATAGGTATCGGTTACAAAGCGCTGGTAACGGCCGCATAATTGCACTGACCAGTATGACTAAGCGTTATTGAAACAATCTGAGCGATCAAACCTCAATTAATAAAATGTTTTAAATTAAACGCAAATACTCCAAGTCTAGGATAGCTTACTTGTGGCGGAGTTGTTTCCAAAAGTTAGTGAAAGAAAATAAGACAGTTTAACGAATAATACAAAGTCCACTAGGCCACAGTATCCATATAGTAGCACTCCAAATACAGGTATCTAAGATTACTGACCGTGAAAAAAAGATACAACTTATAAAGTTATTGAATTTAGTTAATTGAAAGTTCAATAAGAGAAAACCAGCATGTTTTAGCTAACACAGTTGACCAGCTATATTAATATTCAGTCCGAAATTAGACTTGTTGTAAGAAAAGGAATCAAGCAAACTTTTAGGTAAAAAAAACATGAGTTAAACAAAAGGTTCCTCAGAAAGATATACCTTATTTAATAAAGAAAAGTTAAAATTATGTTCGTTTGGTAGAAAGGTAAAAATTAACGATTTGTAAGCAAACTAACCCGATATACACTAACCAGCAATTAACGAAAATATATAGGGTGTAACATAAGTACGTTAAAATATTCGAAAGACGTATTCCTGAGGCAATTTTTAGAAAAAAAATCTAATAAACTTGTCTGCGGAAATGCTTCGTTTCGGAGATACACGGTGTTGAAACTGATTTTTTTTTATCGTTTTTTAAAAGTTACTTTTGCAAAAAATAAGTTATTCGCACGAAATTTGGTACTCGGGTGTTTTTGAGGTGGGAAATCATAATTTCGTATTAGTTTTTATGTAGCGCCTAGGGAACGCTGTCATTATTTATTTAAAATTGCCCTAACTTTTTTGACAGTAAACTTTTGGCACTTTTCATGCCAATTTGTAGCGAAAATTAATTTATTTAATTAAGTATGGCATTGTGCGCCATTTTGTAATGAAATTGATCAGTTGGGTGTCAATTTATAACGAAATACTAGTTGTTTAAATGCATGAGACTCGTTTTTATTTTTCTTAGGGGGTCGGTCGACGTTCTTTTATTAGCAGTGATTTTTTTTGTGTATTGTGGGCGCCAGAGTTCCTAGAGACAATGCGAACTGAATATGAATACTTAGATATAAATAAATATAAAGATAAGAATATCAGAAATTTGCCCTTATAATTCGTGTCTCAGAGACCTCTATCTTGCGATAAATTAAAGAAATAAATTTCAAAATAACAATATATTAATTATACAATTAAATTACAAATATGATTGATAAAATTTGAAATGAAGTTTATCTATATAATCAAATGCCAAATATAATTGATGAAATTATTTGAAATAAAGTTTATGAATAAATTTGACTTAGTAATGAAAATTATAATTAATTGTGACAGATAAAAAAATGAATGAATAAAGCGTTATTACTGGTCTTTACAATATGTTTATCTTCTGATTGGCTAATACTTAGCTTGTCCACTTATTCTGTAACCATGCGATCGTATCGAGACCTCTACTGGAATCGCTTCTGCCTGTTCCCAAGTTAGTATATCTTGGTTTTATCGAGGACTTATTTGGTTCCCAAAGTATCGATTCCCTCAGAACACTGCACAGCAAGTGGACGAACACCTGCTGCTTGCCAAGCACGATGTTTTCTTCCAGCCAATTCGGGGATTTTGAGTATATGCATGAGAAAATAACTTAGTCTTAGAGCAATGTATGTCGCTAATTAAATAATATTCAGGGAACTATCATGTGAACATCAGTGACACTGTTGAACACATGAGGAAGCAATCAACAATTTGAAAATTTACTGGTTAAAGCAGATATAATCAGAAACTTGAATTACAATGTTAAGTTGCGCAAAAATTATAAATAACTACTGTTACTCAAGATATCCTTTTCTTTACTTTAAAATATGAAATTCAAAAGAAAATAATGACTGAGATTTAAAATTCAAAAGAAATTAATGGAATAACGTTCCAGAACAGTGACTCTCGGTAAATCTAAATAAAAGAACTTGAATTTGATAATAAATAGAAAAATAGAGGTACAACCTCTAATAACGAGTCTTATAACTCAAAATAAGTAATTGCTATTACCTTTATTTCGGCCCTTGGCACGATAATTGAGCGTAATTACGCCTCAATTTAATTAAAGATAAAGATAAGACAATCACTATCTCGCTTCGAGATAGAAATTTAGATAAAAGCTAAAAAACCAGATAAATTTAAAATGTGAGATTAACCTCTCATAAATGCAAAGTAATGTCGGTACATCAGTGTTGAGACGAGACAGGGCGAGTGCTAATAATTATATGCTTGATGTAACAAATAAAGTTAAAATTTAATTATTAAATAAGCCTCACAAGAAAAATATTAAAACCAGCAATACTATGAGGGAAAATTCGGAGAAATTTTACTGAAAATTCAATTTACTACCTTTGCAGGAATATATAGAATTTACTCCGAGAATTCAGCCAAATAATACTGTACAATTTGAATGGAAATACGTAAAATAATGTGCGTGACCACTAAACGATGAAATAATTACGTTCTCCGTAAATTTGGACTAAGCTTCTTTCAAATTACATGAGTTTGATTAATGAGAGACGCAAATATTCACCAATAAATCGGTATTCTTACCCAACGGTCACGACAATAATTAAAAATTATTTAAGTTGTAAGCTATAAAAATGGAATATAACAATGCTAAATTCTTGCTTTAGTCGAATAAGACTAAACGAATCATAAACAAATATTAGTTATGTATTTAAAAATATACCTATACCTTTTTTAAACAAAAAAGGTATTCTACCTTAACAACGCTGGAGGTGATCGTTTTCGAGATATTTACAATCTTCTGTATCGATGCACGTTACTTAGCTCATTGCAAATTAAGTTAATTAAATTAACTAGTCTAGTTTATCGAAATCGTAGTTTGCTGTCACATTTTTAATTATTATTCATTGACAAAGTCACAGTTCGGAGTTTATAAAGTCATTTTCTGGTACGATGCCCAACTTTACGAATGCTGAAATGGCTAATATGGATTTTGCATACGGCGGAAATTCAACCCAGGCCAGACGCATCGATCACGAAAGGTATCCCCAACGCGTGATTCCTTGTGCAGCGACATTTGCGAATTTGTTCCGGCGACTTTCCGAATCTGGAAAGTTTGAAAGAAATTCTACAGTAGGACGGCCACAGACTGTAAGAACTGTGGAATTGGAGGAAGCGGATCCCGAAGAATTTTGTGAACATCCAGATACAAGTACAAGAAAAATTAGTCAAACTTTAAATGTGTCACATGACCATTTACAGAATTTTAAAGGATCAACTATTATATCCGTACCATATTCAGCGTGTCCAGGCACTTACGTTACATGATTTTCAACTACGTATCGAATTTTCTCAATGGCTTCAAAGAAAAGTCGAACAACATCCCCAATTTTTATCGAAAATCCTCTTCACAGATGAGGCTAATTTTTCAAGAATTTCCATAATAATCACATCTGGTCGGAAGATAACCCAGATGCGATAACGCAAACTCGTTTCCAAGACAGATTCTCATTTAATGTATGGGTAGGCTTAATTGGGCCCTATTTTCTCCCCTTACGATTGGATGGAGTTGCTTACCAAAATTTGTTGGAACATGTGCTTTCCCAGCTTATGAAGGATGTTCCCATTGGTCTCCGAAATCACTCTTGGTTCATGCACGATGGAGTCCCTGCTCATTTTAGTCTGGTAGCAAGAAATTTCTTAGACGTGGCATATCCCCAACGATGGATAGGCAGAGGAGGCACACAGCATTTTCCCCCGAGGTCACCCGACCTCAATCCCATTGATTTCTTTTTTTTTGGTGACACCTAAAATCACTGGTTTATGCCGTTTATGCTAGCCCCATTGAAAATGAAGAAATATTAAGGGATTGCATCATAACTTGCAGCGAAACGATAAGAAACACTCCCGGCATTTTCCAAGGGGTGTGGAATTCTTGATGAGAAGAGCAGAAGCTTGTATTACTGTGGGGGGTAGTCACTTTTAACAGTTGTTGTAATAGTTGTTTCATACAATTTCCATATGTTTAATTGCCTAATAAGGAACATAATACTTTATAACACTTTCTCATTGAATAATTAAACTTTCCTTTCCCACCTGAAAAACACCAGAGTACCAAATTTCATGCGAAAAACTTATTTTTTGCCAAAGCAACTTTTAAAAACGATAAAAAAAATCAGTTTCAACACCGTGTATCTCCGAAACGAAGCATTTCCGGACACAAGTTTATATAGATTTTTTTCTTAAAATTGCCTCAGGAATACGTCATTCGAATATTTTAACGTACTTATGTTACACCCTGTATATATAAAAGAAAACAGATTTCCTACAATCCGAAGACAGCTGCTCCAGTAGAGACTGATCACAGAAATCAGCTACTTCCTCAACCAAAGAAGGGTAGAAGGAAGGAAGGGATGACTCTACGTGTAGTTAACCCAATCAAGAAAGACCAGCCGAAGACTTGACTCTTAGTTAGGCGTAATAGAACTCGCCAGTAGAAGTACACCCGACGGTAGAAATACCCTGTCGGTAGAAGTACCCCGTCGGTAAAACCCTGCGAAGCATCAATATACTCAAGGTTCCGCATATAACCCATAATCAATAAAAAAACTCAACTCAAGGCAATTAAAATAAATTTTCAAGGGGAAAAAAATCAGAGCGAAAAAGTCAATCAATTTCTTTACCTGTGAAAAGGTCTGTCGGCTGCTTAAGGCTGGAATCACCAGGCTGCCTCAATAGAGGAATAAAAGGCCTCTGTAAGGGAAATTAATGGCTCCACAAAATGGTCGACACTCACAAAAAAAAAACGAAGTCAACTCACCTGACAAAAAGCAGTACTAAATCCCGTTACGGAATGAGTTTAAGGCACCAAACAACAAACTAATTAAAGGTAAGGTACAGGCAAGGCTTGAAACTCAAAAAAAACGGCCGATTGGAAAATCCCACAAAAGGCAAACTAAATCACATTTCAACCGACACCAAACCACTTTGAAAGGCAAACGAACGTAGAGTGACTGGCACGACACTTTCCGGAAGCAAAGGAACTTCCTCCGAAATTCTCCCTACTTAAAATTTCAACCGACCAGCAGAAATTTATCCACATATCACACGGTCAACATATGTCACATTCAACGTGGAATAATCGTTCCACCCCCCGCTACCAAAATTAGGACTGACAACGACTACGCATCGCAACCAAAAATTGATAACCAATCAAAATTCAATACGCAAAAATCAATAAGTCCCAACATTGCGCACGAGGTTGAACACAACCGGCGACATAGCTATATTCATGGTTTCATAGCTATCCGGAACCGGACTTCAATCTCGGGGTCCCTACGTGCCAAGTTCAAACCGTCCAAAATTGAAATTTGTTTAGCGACTCAAATTTTAATTTCCACTGAATCGGACTAAAGTGACGTCCAGCGATGCGGCGCTCGATTGGGCGAAACTACGAGGGTATTTTGCAAACAAACATAATTGCACTTGAAACGCTAAAAGGCGGCAGCGATTTTTAAATATTTTCGCTTTGAAATGCAATCGCAAAATGACAACGAATCTTATGTCATGCAAAAATAATTTATATTAAATAAAATTAATTTGAATTTGAATCATCGAAGCATCAAGTAATAGTTGTTGTGAGGCGAAAAAGCGAATTAAATTTTTTTATATACCTAAGGAGGAAAACCCCGCCCATTCTGATTTAAACTTGTTGGAATTTGTATTCAAAAAAACTTGCGGTACAATCATTTAGTGTGGAACTAGCGGATGGCAGAACATTCTTTTCTTTCGCCAATGTTGAACACACATTCCTATAAACTTTTCGTAGGAATTTCGAAACATGCGCCGTAAATTCGAGGCATCTCTTTTTAAGCGATTTGGCGGAAGTAGTGTCTTCTGAATAGTCGATTTTTAATGAACACCTATGTTAAGCGTTTTCTAAAGTTTCTGTTCTGTGCATACTACTTCTTATGACAGTTAAATTCAATCTTGGGCCCGATTCTTTTCCGTATATTTATTAAGACCTACCGATGGGTCTGCGACTGGGACGATTTGTACTGTTTGCCGACCATACCACGTTGTTTGCTGAGGGCGAATCGGAGCTTGCTGCAAGTCACAGATTGAGAGAGGCGCAGGTGAGAGTGGAGGAATGGTTTGTGGGCAATTGATTGCTTTTGAATCAAGAGAAAGCGCAAAGGATCATGTTTACTATGAGGCCCTTCCCCGAAGATGATACATCATCTATTCAATTTCTAGGACTGCACGTAGACAGGACGTTGAAATGGAATGTTCATATATATAATGTTTGCAAAAGACTTAGAGGTAGTGTATTTGTTTTGCGAAGTTTGAGCGGATTTGTTTCGTTGGACACCCTGAGCTCAGCATATCATGGAATTTTCCATAGCATTATGACATGGCATTGTAGCATGGGGATGTTCACCTCATGCGCAGAGGGTCTCTGGTCTTCAGCGTAGGGCGGTCAGGGTGCTGAATGGCTTGGGATACAGAGAGGACTGCAGGAGTGCCTTTGTTAATTTGGGAATTATCTCACTGCCCTCAGTTTACATCCTGCAAAGTTTACTGTGTATCAGATACAAGGGTTATCTACGAGCATACCAGCATATACATGACTATGACACTAGGAACAAACCCAACTGCGTCCCACAGCGCTGTAGGCTGGGCAGATGTCAGGCTCGACCGGAGTATTATGCTATAAAGTTATTCGATAGACTGCCCCAACGTGTTAGGGGGCTACCTCCGCGGCAATTTATAACTGAGGTGAAGCGGTTCCTAATAAAAAATGTTTTTTACAGCACAGAGCAATACTTGTATTGGAACCATTTTCGTCCGTAGGTTTATATATGATTATTAGTATTGCCAAAATGTGTTTATTATTTTATATACTTAAATCTTAAATAGCGTGTGCCACTATTGCTATCTCTGAAACGGTAAGTCCTACGTGGTCGATTAAATTAGAGAAAAGTTGCCTTTTTGATACGCAATCAGGATTCGTTTACAGTGTTGTCAAATTCCTGTTAGTTTCTAAGATACAGGGTGATTTATGAAAAATGCCTAAAAATATTTCGTCAATTATTACAAAAACTGTTCATTTTCGAGACACAGTTTAAATTCAAAAGTTTTATATTTTTTTCCGCTATACAACATGGGGCCTTTAAATTTCATCTCCGGCGTTTCGTGTTCGGGCCACCACCATCAACTTAATTTTCTTAAATACTTACCTGTATTTTTTATTTGAGATTTTAAGAGCTTCTGATGTCCTAAAATCAATGACGTATCTCAGTTATTCGAAAAATTCATATTATTATCACTTTCCATAAGAACATAATGTGTTAGAGAGAGGCAAAAAAGAGAATTTTGGTAGGAATTAAATAAATAGTGGAAATAGTATTTTTTTCGAATAAGTGCGATACGTCATTGGTTTTGGGACATCAGAAGCCCTTAAAATCTGAAATAAAAAATCCAGGTCCGTATTTAAGAAAATTAAGTTGATGGTGGTGGCCCGAACACGAAACGCCGGTGGTGAAATTTGAAGACACCATATTATAGAGCGGAAAAAACTATAAAACTTTCGAATTTAAATTAGTAATAATCGACGAAATATTTTTAGTCATTTTTCATAAATCACCCTGCATCTTAGAAATTAACAGTAATTTGACAACACTGTAGACGAATCCTGAGTGGGTATCAAAAAAGGCAACTTTTATCTAATTTAACCGACCTTGTAGCATATACCGTTTCAGAAATAGCAATAGTGGCACACGCGATTTAAGACACCCTGTATATATAAGGATTATTATACTGTTGCACTGACGCGTGTGAGCAGATGGTCTACGTTAAGGTAAATAAAGTGAATTTAATTGAATTGAAATTAAGATAATGCGCAGGGCAATGAACATAAAGAGCTTTACGAATCAGAATATGCTACTTGCTTCTTGTACCATTGGCCTATCAATGCCGCAATGTTATAAATAATTTAAAACAAAATTGAGCCTCTGCTTACCTTTCAGAACTTCAGCAGGTAAAAATTGCAAAAAAAATCTTATATGTAATTTATTGTCATTCTCCATATAAACCATACACATAATGTGATTTGTTCTCTTGTTGATATGTCTGTTTGCTACTTACCAGTTTACTATACAGATTTTCTTAAAAAACAATATTATTTTATGTTATAAAAATAACGAGTTTAAAGAATATTTGTTTTCAGGTACAGGATTTAACAGCCACCAACGAATTTCTGCTCGATCAAAATGCCACTCTGCGAGTGACAAGTAAGCAAAATGCCGTGAACATGCCCGCAGTTAGCTTGACTAATACAAATAGTCAACCACAAGTCATTAGGACGGTGACTGCTAGCGTTGCCACAGTTCCAGTCAGTTTGGCAACAGTGACGACTGGTAATCCAGTGTCTGGCCAATCTGTGTCAATCGCTGGATGTCCAACTGTTAGCATAGCATCGCCCGCGCAGATTTTGGCACCAAGTCAACAAATTTTTGGTATGATATCACAAAAACTATATTTGATAAATAATAATTATATGGTTTTGTTGTTATTTTTATAATAGTCATATTTTGGCTCACATTTGCAATAGTCGTAGAATCCTCTTTAGGAGGAGACATTTGTCATACAAAAAATGCCCATTTTAAATCACTGAAACATTTTAGGGCACTGTTCTAACTATAGACTGAAGAATCATTGCAATAGCTCTTTTTTACTGACAATCATTATAATAACCCTAGGTACTATTTTTTATGTAAAAGCTTTAAGATAAATCAAATTTATACATTTTCCTTTTTCCATATCCTTAAATTAAACAAAGACCTAAATTGTTTTCCTAATACTACATAATACATAATTTTTAAAGATGAATTATTCATATATAAACATTTCTAATTAATGTTAAAGATTGCATGTTTTTTTTAATGATGAGAAATTGATATTGCTATTAGAATGATGTCACTGGGTATTATTATTTTTTTAATATCGAGCCATACTTTGAAATAATCAACGACAACAGTCATTTAACAATAATATAATATATATTTGTCTTACATTATGGAAAATTTTGAATTCTTGATAGACAAAGTTTTTTCGCGAATGGACTTGTCTCAGGCAGTGCGTGGTAACTGAAATAGATCCACCAAGTATCTAAGATAATTTTTTTCCGTACTTCATTGATGGATCAGAATACATGTTCGTATTAGTGTTAAAACCGAATATTCAATTTGTTTCGCTAATCCTACCGTTTGAAGATGAACTGAAATAATTATTTAAACTGTCCTGGCCCCCCACTTAGAATTAAAAAAAGTATTTACAAGATATTAGTTAATAATTAAACTTTAACTTAGGTTTACTTATGTATGTTTTATCTCAGCGGAAAAAGGGATTGCGATATGTTTCATGTAATTTAGGTTTAGGAAATTTTGCAAAAATTTAGGAGAGGATTGTTCTCTATTAATAATTTCAATTCCTGCTCCAAATTTATCTGCCAATTGTCATTCATTCAATCAATCAATTTATTAATGATTATTCATACAAAGTATTTTCGCAAGTCAATAATAAAGTTTCACTTAATCTAAACAGTACAATATACGAAGCATTCAAAATAAATATTATATAATTTTATGATACAATAAACAAGTGAAAACAGAATCCTACGAGTGACATGTTCAACCAATCAAAATCAGGTGAGATTTAAGTTAAATTGCTCAGGTTGGTTGCATATCCATACCGCTAAAATCACTATTTACAAATTCGGTGCGGTCGTAGAAAGCTTTCCGTTTTCGATATCTAGAGAATGACCCTAAACCAACTATTTGGCATCGACCATATGCTATTTTAAGTTTGACGCCAGTGTATACCAATAAATTGAGCTTATCTGTTGTTTGTTGAGAATTTGATTTTGATCAATACCTCCTACAACTAGGCCCGACGGCTTACGCGTGACGTCATTAAAAGTGGTCTTAACTTATTTACAGTCGTACATTGAAATGTGCAATTTCTTTTAAAATTTCACAGTTAAATGCACATTTTGGATGCAAAAATTTCGAAAAAATATAACAAAGAACTTGTTTTTTTTTTGTAAATTTAACTTTTTTTATATGTAGTTTAAAACGTAATTGGCCTAATACAAGACCTCCTAAAAGCTGATATTACTTTAAGCACGACTATTATGACTGATAATGTATATTACTCATTTTTTTTAATCAAAAATTAAATTGCAGTTTAACTACTTACCTTTTTCTGCATACATAAATAATATTTAAGGGCTTCCGGTTAAAACAAGGCTGCGAGTAATGAACTCAGCCCTTAGACGCGCCTCATTCGATTTTTGTTAAAGAAAACGAAATTTCAAAGCAAAAACCTTTGAATATCCAGTTTATCAAAATAGAATCTATTTTGATAAACTGAAACTAGCCTACCACCAACTTATTTAAGAGATAGCTGGTAAAATGTCACTATAGGTATAAAGGTGTCATAATAGGTAATAGTAATGTCAAATTTGGTAGTGTTTCTCCTCGGTTTTCTCCATCCAAAGAACCTTGCAATACTTAAATATTTATGATAAAATATGAAAGCTTTACACAGGTTTCAGATTTTATTTTTTTGTGTTAGATTGGGTATATTACTCGGTATATTATTAGGGTCTAATATTTCTTTATTAAAAATATCCAGTTTCCTTTTTTTCTTTTTTACCCAAAAGATTATGATTATGTTTAGAACAATAATTATTAAGAAGTGTATTTGAAATGCTGCTAAGAATAATTTTTGAAACATCAATTTTTAGGTGATTTTTACAATTTTCAAAAGGAGTCAAAATGCTGTTTTGATTTAGATAGTTTAACAACAGCTCACAAAGAAAAGACTTTATTGTAAATATCTAAGAATGTGTATAGCTCTTACTGGAAACCACCCTTCCTTAAGAATAAAATTTGAAAATAGTTTTAAACACTCCTCAAATTTTTCAAAACATGTAGCCTCTCTATGGATATTAAACTCCTCTTTACTTTGTTGTATTGCTTGCAACAATTGTAATTCCTCAAGTTCCTTAATTTTTTCGTCTTTACTTTTACGAACAAACACATTTTTTTAAAAGTAATTGGGGCAGTTTGGAAAAATAGTTGGTATTGCATTTTCCTTCATTCGAAGGTATTTTAAATGTACTGTAATGATTTTACCTGACTTTGGTTCCTTTGCGAATTAATCCAAATTATATTACCTGCAGAAAAATGTAACACACACTTTAGTGTTTTTATTGGGGACTAAATTGTCTCGCGGATTAGCTTAAAGCTATTTATTTTGCAACACGTCACTTTTTGGAAAGCTAAAAACATGAACTTTAGGTCCGTTGGAGTAATTTCCACGGCAGCCTGGGACACAACATCTGGACGGCATTGTTCACATAAATTTAAACACAATAAAGTTCTTATATTATAAAGAAATTAACAGAAAATCAATCGAAATCGAAGAGTAATTAAGAAACCGGTCGAACGTCGATCGAAAGTACGCCAACTGACAGGAGGCAGCGTTGCCAGATTTTTAAGAACCGTCTCGTCATCCTGGAACAAATATTAAATCGTTTGCGTTGGTCGTTGCGCAATGGTAAAAAATAAATATTGTTACGAATTTGTAGAATTGCCTCGTTCTGACCATCAGGATTTGGTTCGTCTGGGTTGGTAGAGTTAGTTTCATACATTATTTGGGATGTAAACTATTTAACGTATATTTAGTTGTACTTTAATTTTTACACCATTTGTTGAATGACATTTTAAATTATGTTTTTAAATGGAACTAAATATTTATACAAAATAATTAGGTTATTGGTTAGCAACGTTTATTTTCTTAAAGGTTTTGATTCCGTTATTGCTTCACTTTCCGGTTTTTATATATTTACTTTTCCGATTTTAAGTATTTATTTATATTTAATATAACTATACTATAATATACCAAACCAAACTTTTACATTAAGTATCTAATATGTTGTTAATTGTAATCTTCGAATCCAAGACGAATCGTTCTTTGAAAAATAATTTGTGGCAAACTATAGTGAGAAGTAGCTCAAATTGTGAGAAAGCGCTCAATCTGGCAGCATCGGATACATGACGTCGAGATGGGGATTGACATCAACGTTAAATACGGAAGTAGGCGCGATAAAATAATTAATAATTTTACTGGGCTCCTCTTGGCTCCTCTTAAAGCTTTTCTTATGGCAAAAAAGTATAGACCACTTTTGATGACGTCACTGCTAATTTTAATATTAGCTAATTGTAGGAGGTATTGTTTTGATGCGTACACTGAAGAACGTGTAACGCATCAATATATTACCTCTAGTTAATAAATTAGAAACACTGGATAAGAACTTTAGCAAAATGTTCCTTCAGTTTTTTCATTAGTTTCAATATATTTTATATAGTTGCAAAAGCACTTTATTTAGTTAGTATCATCAAAGAGTACAGTATAAGCGATTTCACTGATAGCTTTTCGTGGGAATATATTCTGTCATTTTCTCGAGACTGGTGGAGGGTACAAAAGCGAACGCTCTACGCATGTTTCAGGTTTGAATATAGCCGCATGGCGGCCGATCGCGGCGTATTGTGATTAAACGAGCGAGTAGTCGTCTGACACTGATTTCGAATGAAAAATGAATTTATCAGAAAGAGGACGGTGTAATATAAGGTATTGGTCTAATGCATCGATTTTATGACACATTTTTGTCATTTTTCTCTGGTATTTTTGTGTGTGTATATAATTGTTAAAAACAGTAAGTAGCACTGCTGTTAATAAAAGACGATTCTACTGCTGGTGTAAGAGTTGTTTTATTGGACAATCATATTTTGCAGCCGTCCCACGTAAATATTTATTTTCCATTTGTTTATTTACTGGATAATCAAAAATATTTTAATAATAATTTGCGTTTTCTCAGGCGGTTTTATTTTTCAAGAAAAAAGGAAAATGGAGAAAGGTAAACATCCCAAAATTTTTTTTTATTATTTTTGAATAAATTGATGTTGAGAGTCAAAATATTTTTTATTTTTGC
>MU184885.1:164680-179290 GCA_016904865.1 Pissodes strobi
GGAAATATATATAAGTGAAAACTCTTATTCCCAGTACTCTTTGGTATCATTGGAGAAAGATCTTTCCAGGTTTATGTTGTTAAATCGTTCACAAATAATAACTATATTCGTAATTGTATTGTATTCATTTTTCAATTTCAGTTACTACGAATCCGGGCCAGCAACTAGCCTTAGCTACGTCGACACAGCAGCTAACGTCACACATGGCAAATCAACAGTTGGCCCTAGCTAATGCATCCCAACAGCTAACTACCCAGCCGCAACAGTTAACGCTGGCCAGTAACCCTCAAACGCATCAGCAACTAAATCAACAATTGACATCTCAGGCTCAGCAGCTAGCCAATCAGCAACTGACTTCTCAAGCTCAGCAGTTAGCCTTAGCCAACACTTCCCAACAGCTGACCTCTCAAGCCCAGCAATTGGCTTTAGCTAGCACTACCCAGCAATTAACCAGCCAAGCGCAGCAGTTGGCTTTAGCAAACGCTCCTCAACTTACCTCTCAAGCTCAGCAACTTATCGCAAATTCGACTCAGCTGGCTGTAGCCAATGTGTCACCTCAGCAGCTTACTTTGGCCAATACAAATCCTCAGTTATTGGCCGCCCAGCAAAACTTAGCTGCGTCCACTCAGCAAATCGAGCTACATAGGACCAACCAAATTACTGCGGCTATCAATACGTCACAGACTATAGCTATGTCTAATGCTACGCAACCGATGGTATCATACCCCATTATGACCCAGAGTCTGAACCACCCTCTGGCGCATTAGCAAAGAGTTGTTTTATTGCTAAACGAGTACAAAGAATGCCCATGAGTGCCGAAAAAGTATATGTGTGTGCGTGCGCGTGAATAGTGTTTATAGCAAATAGAGAACTGTTGTAGTTACAATTTAACTCTTGTCGTAAGTACAGGTTGGCAAAGCAGAAGTGTGTGACTAGTGACTTATTGTTCTTATTCAGTTTAAGATATATGTAGGTTTAGTATAATTGTCACAGAACTGTAACTTCATAAATTTGTTCCATAAGTCCATAACAAATTTTCATACAATGTAGCTATGGCTTGAAACAGGTTGTACTGGCATATTTAAAGCAATACACATAAAATTCTTCAGGAAGAAGTAAGGTATATAATTGAATATATATTAATACATAGTAATTGAATTCCTACTGATTCTAATGTGTTTACCATTAAAAACTCTAAATATTGCTAGTTTTAGAAAATACAATAATTACTTTTTCACTCGTGATATTGATATTTTAACCCAACTGAAAGAGGAAAGTCTGTCAAAAATCGCCAGTTATAATCTATATAGTCCTGTAATGGTAATCGGGTACTCGCTATGAATTTTCATTTCCCTTGTAATGGACTGTTTTCAAGGTAGGTACCCTGTAATCTGAAAAATTATATGTGCGCGCAAGGTAGGTAAATTTAGTTAAAAGATGTCCGATACCTAAAAAGGAAACTCTTCCTTCATTCGAAAATATATTTTATATATTAATATTACATAACTATAACTTGAAAAAAAATTACCCTAAACTCTGCAACACATGAAGCAAACATTGGAAGTGGTGTAACTTGTCAGTCATGAGTCCATTTCTATATCGGGTTTTATAACGATCCAGCGTCTCTTACTTATGGTAGACAATGTGACTTCTGCTCTTCCAAAAACCAGGCATACAATGCTTCTTCCACTTCCCTGCTTTTTTTTTTAATTTGTTTCCATGTTATAGTATAGAAACAAACGTCAGAATCTCGGCACGACTTTTGTTTGTATCGTAAATAGTCGCCATGCTAACGCTTTGTTCGTCTGTCAACCTCTTATAACTTCCTCTTCGACCAATGCGTGCAATAATTAGTGATGCAAAATTACTGGTAATTTATTTTTTGGTAAGAATATTGGTAATATTACGTAATTTTCGGTAATATTGCTAAACAGCGTCGAAAAAGCTATCTTTTTAAAATATGCAAAGGAGAAAGAACAAATCCATCGAGAGCACATAGCTTCATTAAATTAACTGATGATTACCCTAATTGGATGGCTTCAAAAAGTTTAATAACATACAAAACAAAATAAGTTAATTTAAAACTTTCATCACACTCTAATACAAAGTTTCAATCTAAGTGCAAAAAATGAAATTGGTTAAATATATGTATAGGGTGGCTCGAAAGTCTCTGTATGGGGAACTCAAAAAACCGAAATATTGAAAAGTCGTTTTATTTCTTTCCTGAGCTTATTTAAAAATGGGTTTCAAATTGAATTGCACTTTTGCATTGCCACGTTTTCCTCTCTATCCAATGGTGACATCCAGCATAGAATCCGACGCTTCGTCTTCAAGGGGACATCAACTTTCATTTCTTAAATATGAACTTAACTTTTTTTATCGTTTTTCAGACGATAATGGCATTATTAAAATGAATGTTTTTTATTCTTTTTTTATTTTCATTTCATTTTTTTTAATCATTTATTTTGCTTTGGGGTAGAAAATAAACGAACCTGTTTAATTAATTTTACTATTTTTAATTTTTATAGAATATGAAAGTTTCGAAAATAATTTAAACTATTTAAAATTACGCCAAAGCAAAATGTAATTAAAAAAATAATAAAAATTAAAATAAAAATAAAAAAAAATTAAAAACACAGATTCATATTAATAACGTCAATATCAACTGAAATACGATATAAAAAAATTAAAATTCGTATCTAAAAAAAGAAAGTGATGATGACACCTTGAAGACGGAAATCCGGTTTTAAATATAAGCCGAGGAAAAAAATAAAATATTTGTCAAAATGTTGCTTTTTTCCAAATATCTCCGGAAATGCTCGGAATTTTGAAACGTTCTAAACGACTTATTGTTAGGCAGCTAAATGCGCAATTTTACCCTAATTTGACTGACACTGTATCTCTCACGGTTTTCGAGATCCCCATACATAGACTGGAGAAAAAACTGATTTTATGGCAAAATTTTCTTTTGCCGATATTTTAGGTTAGGAATAAGATATCGAGGCGCGGTTTTCAGTATCTTGTTTGGGCATAATTTTGCTGAAAAAAAAACTAGTACCAATGGATTTAATTTTTTTTTTGAAATTTCGCAATTTCTATCGTAATATCAAAAATGCCCTCTAGTGGCGACATAGCAAATTACAATCAGCATAAATAAGGTAGGTTTTGTTGCCCAAGAAATGCTCTTTCCGTTCAGCCGTACAGATGTTTATTTACAAAAACATTTGAACACCCCCCACCAGTTTATTTTTGGAGATAGGGCAAAAAGTGTTTAACAAAAAATACTCGAATTTATCTCAGCTTGAAAATGCTTGTATTTTTTTGTTATCTTAATAAGGCAAAATTCCGAAAATCACCACTATTTTAAATTCAAGATGACGGTTACGCCCCCTAGCGGTCATCTGCGAAAGCTGAAAATAATTTCCACGATTTTTTTTTGCTACTTTGGTTATAAAATTTTTTACCCCAAGTCTCTACAATAAATAGTTTCCGAGATACAGTACCTTGCACGCTTATTTGGCCACCCTGTACAGGGTGGGCAAATAAGGGAGGTAATGGGCTGTATCTCAGAAACCACTAATCGTAGAGACTTGCGGTAAAAAATTATATAACTAAAGTGACCAAAAGAAAACACTGGAAATAATTTTCAAGTTCATACCTCTACCGCTAGGGGGCGTAATAGCTATGGTCGGGTAAAAATGCATTTTACTCAAAAATTTTGTATTATAAGTTGATAAAAGAATACCACCACTGTAATCCTCGTGAAATTCTGCATCTTTTTGGTTCATCACTTTTGATTGTAGGGCACTAAATAAGGGCGAGGGGGAAGGGAGAAGTCTGACTGATTGAAATGCTTATAACTAGTTCGACTCAATATATTTGAGCAAACTAGCTCCCGTTTGAGAGTGGAAACCTTGTTTATTAAGAACAAAATACACCCATGACAAATTAGTTTCTACTGCTCCCGCTAGGGGGCGCCGATTCAAAAGTTCATACTTTTTCAAATTTGCAGGAAAAAGCTCTAAACCGCATATCGATAACTTCACACGTTCAGGAGTTATTGCCAGAAGATCATTTTTGAAAACGCAAATTATTTTTCGAATTTTTATGGTCAAGCATGACATGAATAAAGTTAAAAATGTTTTATTAACAAAAATAATCAAAACAACCATGAAACTAACATTAATGATACTATAATAATAACATAATAGCGAATAAGTGTAAATTATTGTGACTTAGGACTGCACCAACATTTTAAGAAATTTGGTGCAACAATTGAACGAAGCTTATCTATGCTGACCAGAAATGTTTAGAAGCAAAAGAGTATATACAAGAAACCAGCCAGGACCCCTGCTGGATGCAGAATATTTTTGGGGTGCCACGCCGAATGTTCACCCAAAAGTCGTTAAAATAATTACAAAAACAAAAGGATCGTGGGGCGCAATGCGTCCAACTTATGGGGCCCACCTGAAATATGTGTGGTGACTATGCCCAACCCAAACTTTGTGAATAGAAATTATTTTTGCCGTATTTTTTTTTCCTTTCCCAGGAAATATGACCGCTGAGTGTTAATATAGAGAACAAGACGAACAGCGCACACAGCACACAGTGTAAGGTACACTAAAATTCTAACAACGGCTGTTCCCGAATTTAAACAGTTATGTAATAAATGAACGAATGAAGAATGAATGATGTTATAGGGGGGTGTTAATACACTGCGACCTGTACAGATCTATTGCATCCCCCTTCCATGGTGCTTCCGTTGATGTGATTCTCAATCAGAGTACCTGATTCAGGTTCAGTGCATTGCAAGTAGTCTGGATAGTTCTATGAGTGGAAGTTCCTCATGTTCGAAGATGCAGCACCCGAAGCAGGCCATTAGCCTGTTCGCTACCGCCTCGCACTCCGTGAGAAGGTGTTCCGGGGTTAAATTGGGCTAGTTTGGGTTAACCGGCAACTGTCCTCGTTTTCAATTTTATTCCCTCCAAGTGCCTTCTTGACCGGCAGTGGCCCGTAAGAAAGCCGGCGAGGGTGCGGAGATTGTTCTTCTCGTTGTTCTTACTCAGTGTTATAAGGTGTTTTGATTTTCCTAGGAGAAGAGGGCCCTAGAAGCATCTTTATTATTGCCTTAATCCTGGCGTTCCCATAGGCTGATCCATTTGGTTGGCTCGTCTTTCCTGAATTCTTCCTTGTAGGTGTGCGGCCGTATGCCACAGAAAGGTTTTGGTTCTAAAAGCGGAGTTGTACTGCTGCTTTTGCCAATTGGTCTGCCTTTTCATTGCGTTGGTCTAGGAAGGCGCAGAGTGCGATTTATTTCTCATTTAGAGTGTCTTGTATCGTGCTGGTGAGTTGGAACAGTACGGTCTCTGTAGACCTGCCCGTCCTGCATGCATGCTGGCTTGCATTCAATGGCTGCGTTTCTAAGCTAGTGGATCTGATGTAGTTGTCTACTAACTTCTGCATCATCATGAGTAAGAATGACGTTATACTGATGGGTCTAAAGGATTTGGGGTCTGTGCAATGCCATCATTCTTTCCTATCTTCAGGATGAAGGTGACTTTCGCCTGGTGATATCTACAAGGTGTGGCAAAATTTGTCTTATTCCCCTTTATAAAAGGGGCTGGGACAATTTCATCCACTCCTGACTTTTTCCCTCTTTTGCCATGACCTTGTGTAATCTCGCTGCAAATGGAGTAGAGGCGATCCTTTCGCGGAAGGCTCTAAGGTTATTCCTTTTGGCCTTTTGGATTTCCTTAAGCAGTTAAGTTAAGCCCAAAAAATTTCAATTTCAATAGAATAAATATTTTAAATAAAAGTTGTTAAACAGAAACTTTCAATGACAAAATTCGACAGGCATTTTTTTTAAATATAAAAAGATATAATTGAAAACTTTTGGAGGGGGGTGGCGTATAGGCATTTTCAAACGACCAACCAGATTATCAGGAGTTGATTTTTTTAACAAATTCGCCTTTTTGTGACGGAAGCTCAGGCTCTTGGAATAAAGAGTATATCGGACAAGAAAAAAAAGTATATAGTATCTGATGTTCAAAAAGAGTATAATACTCTTAAAAAGAGTATATCTGGTCAGCCTAGCTTATCTCAGGTATCCAGTTTTGCTATAATAGTTATCGTGATCTTTCTCCTGAAATAAAATATCAGCTAACAATTTGGAAATAGCAGAATAAAATCAAAATTTTGCCCTTTTCCTGACGAACTTCGGACTCACCATTAACACACGTATGTTTTAATACTTTTTTACATTTAATAGGCCGTAGAAACAAAAAGCAAACTTCTTTGAAAGAAACGTCAATTTTTTTTCCACTTTTGGCACAGCGATTACGCGATACTGGCAGTTATCGTCGTCCTAAATTCCGTAGACGTCGGAATGGAAGAACTGAAGACAATATTATTAATGTCCTGGCATACATACAGTATAATAGGCAGATAGGAACTAGGACATTATCGTCAGACTTGGGTATAGCATGAACTACTGTTCGTAATATTTTAAAAGACTACGGGTAAATCCACTACATCAATTATCATATCCTTTTCCATACACAGTTCATGGACCGACGAGTGTAACTTTCATAGCGATGGGAGAGTCAACAGACATAATATGCATTACTGGTCTGCTGACAATCCGCATTGGATGCGGGAAGTGCAGCACCAAGGTCGCTGGAGTCTGAACGTGTGGTGTGGCATTATAGGAAATGAAATTATCAAACCCTACTTTTTCGATAGACCCTTAACTGGCGACGTCGTTCTAGAGTTTTTGATTATTGAGTTGCCGATTTTGTTAGAAGATGTACCATTGGAAACTATTAGGCTAAACATGTTTCTGCAATTGTACTGTTGCCCAGCTCATTTTTCTATTAATGTGCAAAACCATATCGACCAGAACCTTTAGGGGCGCTGGATAGGAAGGGGCAGTTTATTTCATTGGTCGGCCAAGTCACGTGTCTCCACTTCTATAGGGAACACCAAACCGACGACAAGGATAGACATGGAAAATAGAATTCGACATGCAATTCTTCTTCTTCACTGAAATCGAAGCGTTTTCTCCAACCAACAAAGATTGAAACAATGTGTGGAACATGATGGGAGACAGTTTGAACACATGATACATTAAATTGAAATGTTTTATTCGAATTCGGTCCTTTAAATGATTGTTTAAAAATTATTCTTGATAATATATTTTTATTTTATTTTAGCCATGGCATTCTTGACCACAGATGTTCGAAACATTCGTTTTTTCAATGCAGGAATTGTTAAAAAATGCTTTTCTGGCAATAACTCCTGAACGCATCGATATGCTGTTTAGAGCTTTTTTTCCTGCAAATTTGATCTACTTTCTGTTTCTGTTAAAAAAAATTATATCATTATATTTGAAATTTCCGAGAATAATGAAAAAACTATGAACTTTTGAATTGGCGCCCCCTAGCGGGAGCAGCAAACACTAGTTTTTCATGCGTATGTTTTGTTCTTAATAAACAAGGTTTCCTCTCTCAAACGAGACCTAGTTTGCTCAAATATATTTAGTCAAACTAAAGTTATAAGCATTTCAATCAGTCAGACTTCTCCCTTCCCCCTCGCCCTTATTTGATGCCCTACAATCAAAAGTGATGAACCAAAAAGATGCAGAATTTCACGAGGATTACAGTGGTGATATTCTTTTATCAACTTATAATAAAACATTTTTGAGTAAAATGCATTTTTCTACCCGACCATAGCTATAACGCCCCCTAGCGGTAGAGGTATGAACTTGAAAATTATTTCCAGTGTTTTCTTTTAGTCACTTTAGTTATATAATTTTTTACCGCAAATCTCTACGATTAGTGGTTTCTGAGATACAGCCGCTTACCTCGCTTATTTGCCCACCCTGTACATAGCGAGAGACAGTAGCAGCAAATAATTAACGTAATCGACTATACGAAGTTCGCCATAGAGTGGCATCTTTCAATTTTAGCGATCGTGGCATCACCTGCCTTCATCTTCGATGGTGGTATACAAAGATAATGAGATGGGAAATGCGTGGGCTAGAAAAAAAATAATACCTCGGATTAATTTTTGGACCTAGTCAAGGCTCTCTTTTTTGTCTCTGGTACAACGATCTTACTAGCTTGAATTAAGTTCGTTAATGTGTTAGCCCCAGCGAAGTCGCGGATCAAGATCAAGATGCACCCCCCGGAAACTTCACCTTGTATTCCTCAGCCTCAGCATCAACACCACTTGGGTCTCATTAACCCATTAACCGCCGCAACTGTTTAGCAATAAAAAAATACAATTTTGTATTTTGTGTTTTTTATCTAGGAACCTAAAAGAGTAAAAAAGGATATAAAAAATTTTTTTTTCTTCAAACGTCAGTAAATCCGTCATTACTCGACTGTGTAGGCGGCCGTGAAGTTTCGTTTTTCCTCCGTCGGAGCTTTACTTTTCACTTTTCCGCCGGCGGAGGTAAAAGTGTTGTCATAGCAACATAGATACAATACAAACAGACAACAAAATAAGCGTCAACGACTCAAGATTTATTAAACTACAATTTGTATTTATCACTCAATTTGTGACTGCATTTCTAAAAATCACTAATTTAGGAACAAATTGGTTATTATTTAATCGAACTTACTCAATAACTGCTTATCAATACGGAATTAAAACGCAATCGAAGACGCAATTTTAAAGAAATAATTATTGTTGACAGTGTCCACTGACAGCTTTATGTTACATTATATTCACCGACACCGGTCTAAGCAAGGCCACCTACGACCGTGGTCTAAGCCGCCTTGCGAACCCATTTATCTTTAATAATAATTAGATATTATTACTATTAAAAAGAGATGTTTTGCATCAATTTGTCGACATTTGAAGAAAAAACAGCATATTTTATTTGGAGGAAAAGTTACTTTTCATGGCTTGCTCTCTATTACCAGCCTCACTCTGTTCGGCTGTTAAACACGAGCGCGCCATGAAAAGTATCACTTTTCCTCCATATAAAATAATATACTATTTTTCCAAAGTACGCATACAAACTGCCGTCCCATTTTGGGACGTTGGCGTCTTGTCATGTCGTTTTCTAAAAAAAAAAAAAAAAATGCGTGGAATGCTAAATCAAATTTTTTCCGTTTTTACAATAAAAATGTTAAATAATAAATGACTACCTCAAAAAAAAACCTTTTTTGTGTGAAATGGAGCAAAGCAAGCATCATGAAGTGCGACATCACATTTTCCACAAATTCTTTTGGACTTCTTTCCGCATTCGGCACAACGTCTTTGGGTAGTTATAGGTATAATTAGATGATTTAGTTCATCAAACCTTACGTTTTGACTTACTCGACCTTCCAGTAGCTTCGATCTTTGAGGCCCTGGTCTTTTTGGTGTCGAGAGAGACTTCTTCGAAAGATATGTGAATTATGCGAATACAATTGTCCGACGAACGTCTAGCAAAGAAATATTCTCATCTGGATGAATTATTTCATACATCCTCCAAGTATTTACGACGGCAACATCCAACATTGGGGTAAACAATGGCCCCCACCATTTTCTGGACCTAATTCTAGGCCTGTAAAGTGAAACTTGCTTATCTAACATGTCGACCCCACCCATATGAGCATTATACTCTTGAATCAATTTGGGAACTGGAATAGCAACGTGTTTTGTTCAAACATATATATATATATATATATATATGAATGAGAACCCACTTGGTATAATTTTTTCCTTGTAACTTACCTAATGGTTCAATGGAACTGTAGTTTGATATAACGGAAACTGGTTTGTTGTTGTTCCATTTTATGACCAAAATTTCATTACATTTGTCAAAACCATAATCAAAGTACCCTCGTTCCTTTTTTACGGTCCAATAAGATAGCTGTTTGTCGCTCGTTTCGCGCGGAATGATATTTAGAGGATAAATATGACAAATATGATTTGATCAACAAAATAGTTCACACATCCGGCCATCGTCCTATATATGGGACGCAAACAAAATGAGGATTTTATTTATATACCAAATTACTTTGGAAAATACTAAATAGCATATCTCATTGAAGTACTAAACAGTAATTCTTATTAGCAATAACATTGTAAATTTTTATTGTCGTAAATATTTTATATTTACGTTTCAGTTTTTTACTCTAAAACTCCAGAAATATTGCATTTATAATCTCCATTTATGCCAATGGCAATGCAGCAACTGTCAAAAAATTGATAAATAACTTAAGTTTCATAAGTTTAAATGCTGCTAATTTAAAAATCTGACAGCAAAAATATTTGACGTAAAAATAAAATTTTAATAAAAATTCGTCCCAAAAATTGGACATTGGCGGTTAATGGGTTAAGAAAACTATCAGTTTTTCTATATTCAGCAAATAATTTATTGCTATTAAACCAGCTTTCAGCCCGCTCCTGTGCTTCCATGCCAATGATGCCTCCATAATTTCTGCACTAACGGACACTGCCGCGTCATCAGCAAAGAGTGTATAACTGGATTGTTGATCATTTTGTGGGAGATCATTTATATAGAGTATAAAAGTAAGGGGCCTAAGATAGAGCCCTGAGGCATTCCAATCGAGATCCCACTCTTCCCTGACAACACATCACCTTGAGTTTAAAGATTCTGGAACAGAATTTATAGGTTCTCAACTATTATCAGAATTGAATGGTCAACGCAATCGATGTAAGCAAGGTTACATTACAAAACAAGACCGTTCTACTAATTCCCGACACTAAATCGACTATACGAAGGGTGGTGTTTTTATTTTTTTTTCTCTAAAGCCAAACGAGCTTCCACTGAACAGACCATTACTCTTAAAAAAAAAACAATTATTTGTTTGGCTAAACATTTTTCTAAAATCAGAAATAATAGCGATAGGTTTCAGTTAGATTTTTAACTCCTTTTTTAAACAGCGGGATAACCCAAGCAATTTTACAGGCTGTTGAAAATACATTCTCTCTAATACAAGAATTTATTAATTTATTAAGGAACATTTAAGCAATATATGTCATTCTTATTTTTTTAGACCATCAATAACATCTCGTACCCCATTAAGTCTTATTTCTGAAAAGGAAAAGTTAGTTTGCAGTTGAATATTACAGTTCACATTATCTAAGGGATCAGAATTAGAATGTGGTATACTTTACAAGATTATATGCAACAAATGAGTAGTAGTTTGGAACCACGTAGCGTTGCATGTTTTCTTAACATTTAGTGACTCGCATGACACGAACTTACCCTACCGTGCGTAATTCAAAAACAAATCTAACGCCGCGCGCCGTTCCAACTTGAGTGCGCCAGAACAATGACAAATGAAGCTCGAAATCAATAATATCGATTGAAATTCAGCGAATTCACGCACCATCCGAGTCGTTAGCTTCAATCGCCGCTTAAAATTTGCCAGTAATCCAGAGTATTTTTCCACTTGCACCTGCACGTAGACATCTTGCGGCGGCATCGTTTGATTTGGGAAAGTCAATAACCAAATTTTGCAAATTTTAGAAGAGGGCTATGACTCAATATTGTTTTAAACGTCTGGGCATCTGAATAATACTTTTGACAGTTCGTTTAATTTAAAATATGCTTTTTACCGTCTGAAATCCGTTTAAAAGCGATTTTAAATGGTAAAATTGTATAAAAATCCGAAATTTCCTGACTTTTTTTAGGGCGATCTAGCCGCGGCTTCGGACGAATTTGTCGTGGATTTTGAAGGGAAAATTCATTTTAAATTCAACTGTGGCCAGCGCGATTGTGGAATTGAACCCCTCAGGGCACTGCCAGGTAGGCACAGTGCCCGACACTCCAACTTTCCGATTTCGGTAGAGATGACTAGCTGGTAGTGAATAAGCTGTGCTTATACTTTATACTTGCAAACGTCGAAAACTAATCAGCCTAAGCTAGAGCTTCTGACTGATTTGGATATGGTTCTGTTTATCGAAGAAGGCATAAGAGGAGGTTTAAGCTAATGTTCCAAGCGTTATGCTGAAGCTAATAATAAGTATCTGTCTGATTATGGTATAAAGAAGGATGAGATATGTCTAACGTATTTTGATATAAATAAGCAATATGGCTGGACCACAATATCTTTCTTATGAAAACTTTGATTGGCTATCCCGCGAAGATATTAATAATTTAAATGTTTCAAAAATTTCTGTACTGGGTATATCTTAGAAATTGCTTTTTGGAATTTCTCATGAGCTTCACGATAAATTTACCTTCCACCAAGTCCTGAACATGGAATAGCTGAAGGATCTAAAAGCAGCAAACTTTTGAGAACTCTGTATGATAAAACCGAGTATGTTATTCATTAGGAGTTAAAATTAAAAATATACATCGGGCTTTAATATCCAGGCCGGAATTTAAGAGTAATATAATAAATGAAAATCTAATAATTATCGAGCTGACCAAATCTGAGGTATTTTTTAACAAGCCGGTTTACGTTGGAATGATCCTGGATTTGGCCAAGACTACAATTGATAGTTTTCGTTATAATGATTAAGAAATTTTTCAAACTGCAAGGTGCTCTATACTGATGGCCTTATATATGAAATTTAAAAGTACAGATGTTTATGATGTTATGCGAAAAGACCGTTCTCAATATTTTGACACCGACTATCCCATTGATAATATTTACAACATTCCTCAGGTTAATACGTTAATAAGAAAGTTCTGTGTATGATGAAAGACGAGAATAATGGGCAAATAATGACCCATTTTATTGGATGCCAAACGATTTTTCATTGGTGAAGAATTTGAAGAAGAGAGAGTTAAATTAGAAGCAGCGGGAAAAGAGCGAGATGAGATCAAACCCAAACTAACCAAAAAATCAAGGGTATTAAAAATGTGTTATTAGCAACAACATTACTATGGAGAGTGCCTTGCAATTTATACTGAAGAAAGTTTTTCTCAAAATTTAATAAGCTGTAAAAATCATATTATTTATACGATCAGAATCTCTAAAATAGGTCTAAGTCCATATGATGACAAACGAAAAATATCAAAAATGTTATTTCAGTCGACATGCTTCGTTGGGGGCCATTGCTCAATAATGGCAGTAATGGAGGGATAACATATGAGGGGTGTCACGCCCTTAAATATGCCATAGCCCAAGTCGCCGAAAACCTCGCGGGTTGCCCGCGGTAAACCTCTTTCGGAGGTGGAGGTTTGTGATCTGTCATTCTATCCCCACTAAATGAAGGTGGTCGTAGGTGACTGAAATTTTGCATGCAGGAATAGAATCATAAAAGAAACAACTTTTTTCTTTAACATTTTTCGAAATTTTAAGAAATAATGCCGTTCTTTGATTTTCCTAAAAATGCCCTACGTATGTCTAAATTTATAAAACTATTGATTATAAATACCTCACTACCCTTTACATATAATTAATATCTTACTGCTGCTGTTGCTTGATTGTATTTCAGTTCAAATACAGCATTTAAGCGAATATTTGCAAGTTCATCAATGGATTGGTGGTAATTATTGTTGGATTTTGAGATTAAGATTAAGAGAGCCGCGGTGATGGTGTCTGAAATTACAAATGATTATTGAAGATGTCATCAGGGTCGGGTGTTTAGGGTGGGGTCGGAGGAGGCATGCAACAAAAATTATTACCTCGGAACTTAAATTGTGGGCGAAATTGACGCCCAAATCCCATAGCCTATCTACTGACTAAGATTAATTTTTATTTATATTTATTTATTGTCACGATACCATAAATAGTAAATATCCACAATAAAAATTGTATAACGTAAGGTTAAGATAACAGTTGTCAATAAAAATATTTTAAAATTAATTTGAGTATTTGTTAAAAACTCTCATTGCCTTCATTATCCAAACCAAAATATTTAAAATTAAAAATACCTTCAACGTAATGATCTTAACTTATATTAGGTATCCGAAATAAAAATAAGCTATTTAAATGGAAATAAAATAATACCTTTTAATATAAGTAATAATACTTATATGTGCCTAAACTGCTAACGTGCTATGATTTAAGCTAGGTTACTAAATTATTTTTTATTGTTTTGGTTTAGCAAAAAGATTGAATTAAAATATTTCTGAAAATTTCGATTTCTTTTAATATTCCTTCCATAAAAAATACCGTCCGGTAGATGAAAGCTAACTATGAAATATTTCCGCCCAAAAGATCAAGAGCCAAACTATATACCTCACATATACTAATTTTAATTGTATTAACGAAAATTCATGTTGTACCAGGAGCGCAGAAGCTAGAGGAGGTAAATTTTTAGTCTGAAATATTCCCGCCAAAGCGTATACACCTCGCACATTAATTCTATCAATAAAATATAATATTTCTTTTAACGAAAATGAATGTTGGACCAGGAGCGCAGAAGCTTGAAGAGGTAAATTTTAACTCTGAAATATTCCCGCCAAAGGATATATTCCTCGCACATTAATTCTATCAATAATATATATTTCTCTTAACGAAAATTCATGTTGTAGCAGGAGCGCAGAAGCTTGAAGAGGTAAATTCTGACTGCGAAATATACCTCGCACCTTAATTATATCAATAAAATCTAATATTTATCTTAACGAAAGTGAATGTTGTACCAGGAGCGCAGAAGCTAGAGGAGGTAAATTTTGAGTCTGAAATATTCCCG
>MU184885.1:180252-209266 GCA_016904865.1 Pissodes strobi
GGCATATATTAATTGAATAAATGATATATAATATTTTTCTTATCGAAAATTCATGTTTTACCAGGAGCGCAGAAGCGTTAGGAGGTAAATTTTAACTCTGAAATATTCCCTACAAAGGGTATTTACCTCACCCATTATTTCTGTCAATAAAATCTAATATTTCTCTTAACGAAAACTCATGTTGCACCAGGGGCGCAGAAGCTTGAAGAGGTAAATTCTAACTGCAAAATATTCCCGCCAAAGGGTATATATTTCGCACATTAAATCTATCAATAAAATATAATATTTCTCTTAACGAAAATGAATGTTGTACCAGAAGCGCAGAAGCTTGAGGTGGTAAATTCTAACTGCGAAATATTCCCGCCAAAGGGTATAAGTATAGCTCGCACATTAATTTTATCAATAAAATATATAATATCTTAACGAAATGTTGTACCAGGAACGCAGAAGCTTAAGGAGGTAAATTTTAACTGCGAAATATTTCTCTTAAAAAGGTCAAGAGCAAAGCGATGGATTGCATATATTAATTGTATAAATGAAATATAATATTTTTCTTACCGTAAATACAATGTGCCAGGAGCGCGGAAGCTTGAGGAGGTAAATTTGGACTGAACACTTAGCGAAAATACTTTTTTAGCAGGAGCGGAAAAGCTCCAAAAGGAAAATTTTAAGTGGTATATGTTCTCGCCATAGGAGCAATAACAATAATTTGATAATCATTGCTGGATACACCACTCTACGTCAATGCTCATTCGAAGGTGTGCGCGTCGCTGTGCTTCTATCTTTCATTAAATGTATGTTTGCAGTCGCTTTTGTTGTGAAGATAATTTCTAGACATAATAATTCGATTTAAAATTATAATAAATACTTCTCATTTTCCATACTTACTTATTCCATCACCTACATACAGCGTTCCAGTATACATTCTTAGGAACAATGTAATAGGTAACAACGCCGAAAGCTACCTAATTCACATCATTAATGTTTATTGAAAGGCAGATGTGTTTTTCAAATATATCGTCTAACATAATTTTATATATTTTTTAAATAAGTACTGTCTTGTTTTTCAATTATGGCTGTGAAGTCACAATTGAAGACACTCTGGTAGTAGCACACTGGAGTTTAGTGCAGGCAATCCAATGCCTGAGCCAAAATGCAAACCCGGAATTAAAGTTTTTACATTCCAGGATCCCGATATTTGCATAATAATCTCGACTGTTAGAACGAATAAATACGCAACACATACAGTGTTTCTTGGAGAATAAAGAAAATTTTACAGAAAAACCTATTTTGCAGAATAACAAAAAATAATTAAATATACTTTCATAGTGGAATATTTACTTCAAGAAGAATATTTTATTTTGCGACATAGCCAAGTTTGATTTATAAACTTACAAGCTCTTTTTTCTAAGAAAGTTAATGAAATCTGTAGGATTCGGTTTTGTCCAGTGGCGAAGCGTGCATTTTTTGTTCGGGTAGACAAAGATAATAAAAATCGTTGTTAATATCAAAAAATGCTTATCAACTATTATTTCTCCATTTCATAAACCTTATGAAATAAAACAATGATATTATTATATACTAATTAAAATACAAAAAAAGTATATTCTGCTGCATTATAATTAGTTTTTCCAGTACAACCAACGACGCTTAATTATCAGCGTCAGACAGAAAAGCTGCAACAAAAGCATCTCCTTTTGTAATGAACGCCGATTACACCCTTTTACGTACTTACTGTATTAACGGCATTTTCTTCAACTTCTGTTCATTTTCTGAAAGCAGGAAGCAGGTTCGCAGTACCAGTGTGTTGACACTCTATTTTGTTGAAATTAATTTACCTAGACAACATGGGCAACAACCCCTATTTCTCCACCTAGGAGTCAGGAACTTCATTCCACTTTCCATTATTCAAATCTAACCTTAGCGTAGGCCAAATTATGCTCCGTTAAAATAATAATTGAGATTTCGAATTTAAGGGAGCACACAATTTAAAGGGAGCATTTTTATATTTTAATCAGTGGTTGGCTCAAATTTGTTCAAATAATTTCTGATACGACCTAGGTATTTAACGTTCGCCAGACAATCAGTTATGGCACAATAAAAAGAAAATTTCATTAGCATAACACTTAACCCGCTGGATTTTACTTATCAAACTTTCCCTGGAGCTTAAATTCTATCTGAGAATATGATAATGAAAAGTTCGCCAGTCAATCAGTTATGGCATAATAAAAAGAAAATTCATTAGCATTAATACTTAGCCGCAGTGATTTACTTTATATCAAACTTTCCCTGGAGCTTAAATTCAATCAATACATATTGTAAAAACAAATTCTACATTCCCTAATAAATAAAATACAGAATGACGCTAGCACTGAATTTTTAATGGGATACTCATGAAATCCTCGAAGACATTAAGGTTTCTAAACATACAGGCACCCTAAGCATTATAATTTAAAACTAAACTTACTGCCTAGGACTTAATGTTAATCCGGAACCTGCTATCCTAGCCTTAATAGCTTTTAGACCACCTTCTCTCACGACTAGTGATGAATTTCAAACAACGTTTATTTTACATTACTTTTTCGAGCCGAAAAAAGGAATTTGCTCAATTACTTATTCAACTTCCATGAGTCTCTAGTACTTCGAGACACTATTTACGGTTTGGTCAATACTGTAACCATTTCGACAGAGTATACCATACTTGAAAAATAAATTTATACTGAAAATATCCCGTGTCCCAGTCGGATAGCAAAACGTTCTAAGATGCGTGAAGTTTATTTTCTGACTAACTTTTTCCCAGAGAATTTTTTGCTTTTATACCAACTTTTTCGACTTGTTTCTCTTAGAAAAATCTGGATTCTGCACCTGCAGCTATTAAAATGTTATTACCAAAAGCACTTAAAATTTTTCCAAAAATGTTAATATGGCAATTAGCGTTTTAACATGGTTTGTAAATTCCAATACTGCTGAGCGTTCCAAATTTTAATTTTTAATTACCCTATTAAAATTAGTTCCTACATGCTTTTTAAATTCCGATCTAGACCAAATTACGGTAATTTAAACTGGAGAACACGATTTTTTGCATTTCGATCCAATTGGCTTTGTTCGGGGAATATTCTTTAATAGAAACGTCCCCTGGCCAATGGTTTTCTTTTTTGAACAAAGTTTGGGGAAGCCTGTCTTTGAAGCGCGCAACCAGTGGTTACCATTCCGTGAAGTTAGTTTTTCCAGTCGCGCGGTATAATGCAGTCGAAAAAACCAAAAGTATAAGTCAACCGTGATTTAAGTCGGAATTCGAATCTTGCGAAGTTAAACACAGTGCAACCCACTTGGATTATATTCCAATAGTAAGTTATTTTATTTTAATAAGGCTTATGACAAGTGCTTTTGTCGTACACTTTTCTTAGGCAAATATGATTAACTATTGACACGATTCTGGCATTACTTCTTGAAAGGTGGATTTCAATTTAAATTTTGTTTACTAAAATAAAGTAATTATTTTATTTCAAAGTTCTCCCTTGGCGATCTACTTCAAAACTTAATTTGTTTAAATTTGTTATTTTTTTTTCAATAAATTTGAAATTGTTATGAAAGAATTTGTTCAAACAATTTACTCAGAATCGGGTACTAGCTCTGATTTATTACACTTTCACTGATTTGAGTGGGACGATTGAGCTAGTACTAATATTAAAAGTACATAATCCTATTTTTAGATAAACAATCGACCTTTGTCTCCGACACAATCTCTGTGGAAAAGAAAAAATCGTGAAGTGAGAAATAGCTATTTACCTAACAAGTGTGGAAAGTGCTACTGTTCCGTGCGCGACTGCAGTTGAACAAGACACTTTCCATTTTTCTGTGCGGAAAAGTATATTCCACACTCTGTACAGATATCTAACTACTTTCTCTACTGACATACACGCCGAATAGGGCACTTCTTCGGATGCATTTTTTGCGTGGAAAAGTACTATTTTCCGCACTGAAATGTTATATTTAACACTTGGCCAAAGTTTATTTTTCGCAATCGATAAACAAGCGTCCTCTTTTATAAATCTATAGGAGCGGTTCGTTACGTACAACTATCATTGCGTGCAGAAAAATAACATTTCCGCACTTGGCAGGTAAATAACTATTTTCTATGAGTGTAATGAATGAGAGCTAATACTCGATTCTGAGTAAAAATTATTTCAAATTTATTCAAAAAAATAACGTGTTTGTACTAGCTCTCCAATAAATAAAATTTAAATAAATTAAGTTTCGAATTAGATCGCCAAATAAAATAATAATTTTATTTTAAAAAAACAAAGTTTAATTTAAAATTCAACTTTCAAGAAAAAATGCCCGAACCGCGTCTAAAGCTAAATCATTTTTGCCTAAGAAAAATGTACAACAAAAGCATCTATCATAAGCCTTATTAAAAGAAAATAAATTACTATTGGCATATATAATCCAAATAAGTTGCATGGTGTTTAACTTCACAAGATTCGAAATCCGACTTAAATCGCGGTTCTTATAGTTTTGGGTTTTTCGACTGCCTTATACCACGCGACTAGAAAAACTAACTTCAAGGAATATCAACCACTAGCTGCACGCTTCAAAAACAGGTCCCCCCAAACTTTGTTCTATAAAGAAAACCATTGGCCAGCGGGTGTTTCTATTAAGAATATTCGCCGAACAAAGACAATTGGATCGAAATGCAAAAGGCATGTAATTAATTTTAATACGGTAATTAAAATTAAAATTTGGCACCCTCGGCGGTATTGGAATTTACAAAACATGTTGACGCTAATTGCCATATTAAAATTTTCGGCGAAATTTTAAGTGCTCTTAGTAAAAACATTTTTAATAGCCGCAGGTGCAGAATCCATATTTTTCTAGGAGAAAACAAGTCGTAAAAGTTGGTATAAAAGCGAAAAAGATAACTGGGAAAAAGTTAGTCAGAAAATAATCTTCACGCGTCTTAGAACGTTATTCTGTCCAAATAGGACTCGGGAAATTTTTAGTATACATTAATCTTTCAAGTATGTTACTCTGTCCAAATGGTTAAACAGTATTGACCAAATCGTAAAAAAGGTCTCTAAGTACCAGAGACTCGTGGAAATTAAATAAGTAATTAAGCAAATTCATTTCGTAGGCTTGAAAAAATACTGTAGGAAACGTTGTTTAAAATTCGTCACTTGTGAGAGAAGGTGGTCTAAAAGCTATTAAGGCTAGGATAGCAGGTTCCGGATTAACATTAAGACCTAGAAAGTAAGTTTAGATTAAATCATAATGCTTAGAGCGCCTGTGTGTAGAAAAACATTATTGCTGTATGTTTTCTATAATTTCATGAGTATCTCATTAAAATTCAGTGCTAGCGTTATTCTGTATTTGATTTATTAGGGAATGTATGAAGAAAATTCATGCATCATATTGAATATCCCGATCACTGTCGAAATATTAACTAATTTTGACATTTTCTGGGCAGGTTCCTTTTAATCTAATATACCCTTCTCTGCTATATAGTCTAAGAATATACCCATTAGATTCTTTACTTTTTACAGTATTCAGTAGTTCATTCCTATTTCATAACACTGCTTCCATTCAATTGATTTAATAAAAAGAACCCGAAAATACGATTGGGGACAGTGTTGTGGTTTATTTAAATTGATGTTAAAACATATTAAATACAAAAAAAACGTATATACAAGTATATTTATTAACAATTAAAATATATATAAGCATATATAAATATTATAAACATTAAACCACTCATAGTGATATAAATAAACTTTTTAATGCGTTTACATTATTTAAAAGATGCGCTTAATGCGTAACAACTTCGCTCAAAAAACAGATGCATTATAGAACTTGAGCTGACCCTCAAGATTGAAGACCTTACTTCTGGATGTCTGCGATATTTTTAGAGCCATACTATTTATTTAGAGCATTTTTAGTTTCTAGTTGGCACACAAACATATAAATGGAAAAATCATTAGTTCTTCCTTTCTCAGAAGTTCTCCAGAGAGCTTGCTGGGAGATGCGCTGAATTAAAATTAAAGTAAGAACTAGCATTTCACCTTGAAAAATACTTTGTTAAGAGACATGAGGAATAGTGTAGCTGAGAATTTTGTACTGATCTCAGTACCTGGAATGGAAAATTATTTCTGATCGACAAAAATTTATCCGCATCTGACATTTTTTTTTAACTTGTTTCCAATAATAATTCTTATAATATACTAAAGTTCACGTAGAAAATAAAGATATAATTTTAGCTCTCAAAATTAAGAATTTCATCAAAATTTCTTTTTGAGCTCGTTGAATCTTCTTGTTAGATCATCAAAGTCGACCTCATCATCTTTGCTGGAGTTACTCGGTCCTGCAGGAGAAATATTGGGAACAGATGGCAAATCGGGCAAGTCCGAATCGTGATTCATTTTTGTCCTTGGAAGGGGCTTAGGCTTGTCGTCTGTGTTCTAAAAATATATGTTAGATATTAAAAATAGAACTGACTGTCCATACAATTAAAAAAAAAACAATAACAGTAGCTTTTTAATAAACATGCAAAGTACGGTTGATTAAGAGTGGTGTCAAAAGATTAAGACTTCAAATCATTCAAAACTATGTGTATTATAAACAAAATATAATCAAATAGCAAATTAAAATTTATATACACTTTGATGTAACTACGATATTTTTCTAGGAGGCATAAGTTTGATCTGAATATTATTTTTCAGTTGAGAGTAAATTAGTGGTATAATATTTCTGAACAGCATGCTAGGTTGAATGATTGGCGGCCCAGTTGGCAATTAGGGGTGAGGTTTTATCGAGAGTTCTATCTATAAATAAGGATTCCAATATAAACAAAAATTGAGGTATTCATTTTACGGCGGTGACACGTAACATGTAGTAACTATTTTTTTTCAGGTATGTTCTATATTGTCGTGATGGTAATGTAAAAAAGTTAAAGTAATGTAATTTTTTCAGTTAAGGCAGACCAGTTAAGTAGGAGATATGAGATTATATCATGCTTCCTTTTAAAACAAGCTTATAAAGTACACATAAAACGTTTTTTTTTTTTTTTCATTTTCCAGACGTAATAGTAACTAAAAATTATTTATAAATTGTCATTATTTTTAAAGTTGCTTTTAGGACCTCAAAAAACTTAGTCGCTAGACACTTGAATGATAGGAAATTAAGTTTAATCAAACCCATGTTTCAATTGGAAAATGTTGAAAACCGGATATTTATGAAGAGGCATAGGAAACGCATGTCGAAACTAGACAACCGTTCACGCAATTTAAAAATAATTAGAGTAAAACATTTTTATTATACAAGGTGGCTAAAAAAGCTATGACTCAAGCGCAGCCTTTTTTTAACTCAGATATGCTCACTGTACGTTTACACGAACAACATACAGATTTCTACATATGTTTTCCATGCTTGGGGAAGCTCACCGCTATTTGGTGGTACTTGGCGTTATTTATATCATTTGTTCAATCATCATTCCCATTTATTTCAAGCTTCTCACAGAGTTCTTATACTTATTAATACAGGTCAGTATTTCAACGGAAAGTTCTGGTCTTTACATAGAGCATCTACTAGGAGCCTCACACACACAGACCCTAATAATTTCCTCCGGAGAGATTAAGTGACACTGCAGGGCAAAATTTGTCTTACTTAAATTCCGAATCCTTCAAGATGTTTGCCATGGGTGATTACCGAATGATGGGCATGGCCCTGACAACTTGTTTTCAAGGTACATAGAGGTGAGGAGGGGAGGGGGGTTACATGAGAAAACCACTACGAAAAAAATCATTACACGTTTCTTTGGTCAGTCATCACATTTATACTACATATAGGACATCACATTTGAGCGCTATATTCCAGGTTCATTTATACTTTTGACAGGTCCCTCGGTAGGCTTCGCCTACTCCGTAAGGAAGTAGGCGGGGCCTACCCAGGGCTTACCACGTGGGTTTTAAGACACATACCGTGTCCTCTGTGCTCCTGATACCTCTCGTTCTCCGAAAGGCATCAAAGCACTAGACAACACTCTCTAAAAGGGATTTCGGATGGATTCAATCAGGATTCAGGATGCGTGAAAGATGGGTTACAGTTATTGAAAACAAGTCTGTTCAGATATCATATTTATTCACCCCATCGGTGAAAAACCGCATTGTTCCTTGTAGAATTCGAGCCTTATCCCCATTGCAGGACTTTTAACATTGAAAGAAACTCGTCAATTGCAAAGAACAACTCGTCTAAATTCACAAATGAGTTGATCTCAGTAACCAGGTTCGCTAAGTTTGACACCGATTCAAGATATTTGCAGTGTCACTTATCCTGGGGTTTTGCGGTCTTTGCGACGCACGCCGGGAGGCTCCTAGCGTGTCAGGGAAATCATAGTCGTAATTGTTGTTTTTTGGCGTCGGGGGCTGCTTCTCTAGTCGTGGCTGGGAGACTCTTCTATTTATATAGTTCGCCTAGCCGTTGTTGACCCTCGAAACGCATGCAATTGCATGCGTTTCGAGTGTCAACAACGGCTGGGCGAACTATACCCCGGCCTTGTTCTCGTGGCCCTTGCCATGGCGGGCATGGATGCTGGTTTGTACGTCCTTGTCCTCTGCTTGTTTAGGGTAGCTTGTAGCTGTACACTGGACAGCCGGTGTCAATGGATCTGTGCGCGCCGTTGCAATTTGCACAGCGTACCTCCGGGTTGTTACAGCTCGTAATTTCATGAGTACCAGCACATTTGGAGCATTTGTAGTTTTTAGTGCAGTAGACCATAGAGTGGCCGTGCCACTGGCAGATGCCAGTGGTTTTCCGTTTTCCCATGTTCCCATGTTACTCGGATATTTGAGAGTTAGAATTTCGTGCTGGATTTTTCGTTCCGATATTGTCGCATCGACCACCACGAGATATAGGGGAACACGTGTCTTCTTCATCTCGTAGGTGGCCTTCGTGCTATATTCATATTCTTCCATTAAGCAACGTTTGATTTCGCTCAATGGGAAGTTCCCATCAAGCCCTCTTAGGACATATTATGCTCTCGTCTTCTGATTTACCTCTGCGTATGAGTGATATTGTAAGTTTTTCTTGATATTTATCCAGTCTTTTTCAGCTTCAGTGTAAATAATGGTCCTATTTCGTATGCACTTAAATGAAAACTTGCCTACTAAAAGTTTGTGCATATCTTCTTGGAGTGTGCGATGGTTTTTGATTTTTCCTTGGGGTATTGATCCCGGTTTTGTTCTAATGTTTGCTTGCGGATTTTTCTTTTTCAGCCTTTCACTTCTTGGACTAATGTCTTTACTTGCACTTTTGCTGCGGCTGGACGTTGATGCTCTGCTCGTTGCGTCATCTTCTAGATCCGATAGAACTTCAAATCTATTTTTTGTCGGTATAGTTGTTGGTGCACCGAAGTCGAGCTTAACCTCTTGTTACATTTTTCTTAAAGTTTAGGAGTTTTATAGGGAACTTTAAAGACCTCTTTTACCGGTTCCCTAAAATCTTTGAATGTCTGTCTGCCCGGTGAGGCCCCCGGGCTACTGCTTTCCTGAGTTCTCTCTATCTCCATTTCTGACTCTGAGGCAATTCGTCCCTTACTCAATTCGAGATCGGATTTGTGCGTCTGGTCATGTGTGCTCAGCGGTTGTTTGAAGGTCACGGTCACTGGGTACCTGTGTTTTGGTCAGGGTAAAATATATAATAAATACATGGAGGGAGTCGACCCAACAACACCTCTACAAAAGGACAAAGTGCTCACAAAATTTTAGCTCGAGACGTCATGCATGTCGGCCTTTGCGATCTGAAGCGAAGATCCAGGAGGGCGGCGCGAGTGGAAGGGTAATCGCGATCGAGGCGTAATTGGTTACAACATTGCCAGATTACTACGATAGTGCTAATATTAGGATACTCGTGTATAAAGAATGTATCTCTTACATTACAAGTTCTCCAATAATAACGCTTTATTACTTAACTTTTCGCGACAAATCGGTCGCGCCGATGATGATTATCGGTGGATCTCGTTAGATATAGAAAATCCTGTCGAAAAATAATGAAAACCGTAATTTTTTAGAAGTTGTGTCATAAATCTAACGACAATGTGTCACACTGCAACAAAATTACTAAACCGATGATGAAAAAGCTGCTCAGTTGAAAACACCGAAGGCAAAACTTATATGCAAAGTGTGCAAAATAAAGTCTGGTTTTCATGGTTTCTTAATATTCATAAACGGAAAGTTTGATTAGAATTTTAGTTCTTTTATATATTTAAGGAATGCTATTGGAGAATGCACCATCGGTTTACAGAGCGCAATCAAAGAGTATAGTGTGAAGCCTAAATATTGTCATCGGGAACCAAACCTGACTAGAAAGTAACCAAGACCCTCTATAATGAAAAATATTGCATCTTAGAGTTCTAGACTGTAACCAATCGTCAAATACTTAAAGTGTTTTCAAGTTTCGACATACGTTCTCGTGTAACTCTTCTATATATTTCCTGATAACAGGTTGTAGTAACTTTTCTATTCTTTGAGCATTTGGCCTAGAACATTATGCTCTTTTTCGATTGACCTTAGTTACCTTAATACCTATATTGTAGGGCTTAATAAATGTTTTTGAAAATGAAAGCTGCAACTTTAACAACTTGTGCAAGAGTTAGTTACTATATCATGTAAGCAAAGCTAATCAGCAACCTGTGAGAAAATTATGCATACCTCTGCAATATTATCTATTGGTAAATATTCATCAGAACCAGATGCATCCTAAAATTAGTAGAAAAATATAGTAGAATAATATACAGTTAACTTTTAAGTATGACCACTCCACGTTGAGTATTAACATATTTTATCGCATTAACACACTCAAACAAGTTGGAATTGAAAGTTGCTCTATTAGAGGTAGGGGATATCTGACTGACTAACTGATACAAACTAAACAATACAAAATTTATAATATTTAAATGTAAAAATATTTCAGGTTCCATATTTTGACAGCCTATAAATACCAAATAACGCAAATTGACACAAAATGGTCTACACCAGTGGTCGTCAACCCGTCGATCGCGAGCTACCGGTAGCTCGGAAAGGCAATTCTGGTAGCTCACAACATATTTTAAATTTCAAAAATACAATAGTGCAAAAACCATAGCGGCTTCCGTAAAATTTGTATATGTTCATAATAAACACAAGCAGCGGCAACACTGCGGTGGGCGATCTGCCGCCAACCTCACCTAGAATCGCCTAGAACCAACCAGCGTTCTCTCTAGTATTCGAGAACGATCTGGGTTGGTTGGAACGGGATAAATACGTATTGCGCGGCGACATTGCACTCAGTTTAAAACTGAAAAGGGCATAATCAACTGATAGGAGTTGAGTTAGTAGAGAAGTAAAGAGCTATAAAACATATTATGGCAAGCAGTAGTAAGAAGGAAGGTGAAGACATACCACTTCCATTCGGAATGGGAAGAACAATACTTCTTTACAGAAGTTAAGGTAAAAATATATATGTTTATATATAAAACTGTGTTTTGAAAAATCATTCCCATTACATTCTGCCACCAGAAAGGAAAAACTGAAACAAGTAAAAACAGTCGACAAAAATAAGGCTGCAACTCAAGCATTGTTCGTCCCAGATAATTGCACATAAGAAGAAATCTTATGAATCAGGGAAAATGATAAAACAGTCGCTTTTAGAAACTGCAAATGCGCTATTTGCCAAATATCGAAATAAAAGACGAGATAGTTTCAGCTAAATCAATACAATTTTCTGCTAATACAGTGATGAAACGAGTAGAAGTAATGAACAATGATATTTTTTACAATTAAGAACTGACTTAGATAACTATGTTGATTTTTCACTGAAATTGGATGAATCAACAAATGTGCTTGACACCTCCCAGATGGCCGTGTTCGTCAGGATAGTTTTTAGTAATTTTACGATAAAAAAAGATGTTATGACGTTTATTTCACTGAAAGCACATATTACTGGGCAAGAGTTGTTTTCTCATTTCTAAAATATTATTTCTTCTGAGAAAATTCCAATATCGAAAATGGTAGGTTGACAACCTATGGCGATCCAGCTGTAGTGGGTTGTGATAAGGGTCTGTTGGCATTATGTCGTAAAGATGAAAGTCTATCTGTTATCATTGCATTATCCACCAGCAAGCATTCTGTGGAAATGTTCTAAAAACAACGCTATGAAATTACTAGTAAAAATTCTGAACAAAATAGAGCTTAAGTGTTACAAAGAAGATTAATCAAAATCTTGGCCGATAAAATTGTCTGTCATTACGGGGAGCTACTTCTTCACTCTGAAGTCCGATGGTTAAGTAGGGGACGAGGTCTGAGAGGTTGTATTCGAATGGCTGTATCAAACTATACTGCAAACATTAAAATACTTATCGATGAGTCTGAGTGTCAGCCATCTCACTGAACATGCATTTTTTTTATCTGTATATGTTTTTGTTTAAAATAGTGCTTTACTTTTTTGATTCACTTTTATTGAATCGTCTGTGACATGCCATTGTGACTGCATTCAAATTTTGTTTATTTTCTAAACACCTACGATTGGTAGGTATGGATGCGGTTATGTAGTATGTATTAGTAATTTAAGTTATTCTGTTATTGAAAGTGGTCCAGGGCTGTATTATACACGTCGTGGAAATCCAAGGAAGGAAAGGAATATTTTGTGCAAAATTCATTTATTTTACAACAAAGCGTTTTCGGCGGTTAGGCCATCATCAGTGTTGTTTGTCAGTTTACAACAGAAGCTTGATCAGAATCAAGAAGAAAATTGTGAAACCACATCACGAGAAGCAACAATTTAGATTGTTGCAGTTAACACAATCCTGTAGATACACTGGGACGAACCAACAGATTTTGTCATTATTTATCTTAAATTTAAGTTTAAAAATTTTCAAACGAGAACGGGAACTCTCAATAGGTCTTTTAAGTGGCGCCTTATAAAAAGGCCTGTTGAGAGTTCCGGTTCTCGTCTGGGAATTTTCAAACTTAAAATAAACAATGATAACAACATTGAGCCTGTCTGTTGAATGTTTGGAGTATATGTTGTAGTTTGTGTGGTTTTAAAAGAATTTTAACGCGTTGTTATAAATTTTGTTACCTGTAACAACCTAAATTGTTGGTTCTCGTGATGTGGTTTCACAATTTCCTTCTTAACGCTGATCAACCTTCTGTTAAAACAATTTTATTCACAATGCCGAAAAAGAATCTTTGCACTCGACGCGCGTTTGGATAAGCATGCTTATCGAGAGAATGCTGTTCATACAAATAATAAAAAATGATGAAGGCCACGAAACCCTAAATTTTCAGCAACTCTTCGCCCAATCTTTCCCTAAAACTGGATCGAAAGAAGGTGTCATATTGAGTGGCTACCAATGTCATCTTATTTCACCTCAATAGACTTTTTTTCTACGGGGTCATATAAAGTCAATTTATGCTACTCAGCCTGAACCATTGGATGATTTGCGAAAATGTACAATTCATGAATGCTGCCAAGTCACACCCGAAACATTATGCAACGCAAAACAACGCTTTTAACAATTGTTTTATTGCAAGAATGGTAAATGGCGGTTATTTCCAGTAAACTGATCAAAAGAATTGAAGACTTGTTTCGTAAAAAATTATAAATAAAGAAGGATACCTTTCAATTTTAAGAGGAAAACTCAACCTCAAACGATTCAGTGAATTATCACTTCTAGTTTTTAGCCCCTCATTTTGAAGTCTGTCATTTTTTCCCGCAGACTTTGACAAGCCGTCATATCAACGCAAATAATAACAGCAACTTCAAACTTAGGAGATTATAATCAGGGTAAAAATACCTTTAAAATGAAGTATCATTCTCATTAAACATTTTGGGGGGTAACTGTCACTCCTGATTAGGAGATGAAGTCGAAGGGTTAAAAATACAATATAAAATTGCCCCTCATAAAACCAATAATCGATGGGACTCAGCGGTGTTCGAGATTTTCTTTTTAAATACTGAAAACTGAGGTGCAAAGTTCTCGTTGGCCCACCTGTATATGTATTTATCTTCTGAGTTGCTTGCCATTGCAATTTTTATATAAATGTCTACTTTGTTAGCGCAAACTTAAGTTTACATGAACAAACAGACTATCATAAAAAAAAATAGGATAGTAAGTTATTTTTGTTTCTAAATGTGCAAATTCGATTTGCAATTAGTCAAAGTATGACCCATTTAAATATTCACAATAGATGCCAAAGTTTCAAAAGCAAGTGGAATATTCATTTAACAGATCGCCATAAATATGCCTGAGAACACTTTCAATTCCAACAATATCTTTACTGTTATACAGTGTGTACCAAAAGTCAGAAAAATACCAAGTAATTAAAAAAAAAACGTCTTAACATCTTGAATAATATAATCTGAAACAAATATATCAATACAGGGTTACACTTTTTATCCTTCCTGAACATTTTATGCCAAATTTTACTCCAAACCACTTGATTGTTGGCGTGTTACACATTTTGAAAAGCTCTAGGATATAAACGGATTAATAAAATGAATTAAACTTTCATATCTTTGTTTTTAATAAAATCTTCACACGCCAAAGAGAATATAAATAAACTACTATAGGAAGGTGCGTTTCATATAAGTTAAATCAAGTCATTCAAATTGTGCCAAATGTCAATGTTTAAATGCCAGTAGCTTGGAAACAAGTGAATTTAGGTATAGAGTATGTTATATCAAACGAGTTTAGGATTCCCTCTAGAATTCAAAAATCCAATAATATAAAAGGGATTTCATTGGAAAAATAGAGCATTGGTCCACAAGGCCTTCTGGAGCATTCCTGCATGTTTGAGATTACTTTCAGAACATACTTGCTTATTTTACGCCCTATCAATTTTTAGTAACTAGTTTCAAATTTTAATATAATACAGTTGCAGTTCTGATTATGTATTTCTAGGTTTGTTTGTTTTTAATGGTCTTGTTGATATGCTGGGTGAAATTGAACGTTTTGATATTTGGGTAAGAAGGTAACCGGTAACCGAGGGCATATTTTTACACTTAATTCCATTTACGTTGGGGTTTGGAACCTTCGGCAACATGCACTAAAAACAGAGTTTCATCCACAATACCGAAACAGAATTTTTGCACTTGACGCGCGTTTCGCTAACCATGTTAACATCATCAGGAGATGGATGATGCTAACATGGTTAGCGAAACGCGTGTCGAGTGCAAAAATTCTGTTTCGGTATTGTGGATGAAAGTCTGTTTTTAGTTAATTCCATTTGTTACCATTTCCTGCTTGACCGGAAGCTGTACCCACCTGTATGTATTTTTTCTACTGTCTTATTCAAAATGGAACCTTCTTTTCAATGACATTTCACATGGTGATCATTTTACTCAAACTGGCGGGAATATTAAAGATTTTCTTAAAAATCGAGACTTGCGTCTAGGGGGACCGTTACATTCTCCCTCATTCGAACATTCCAACCCGGTGTTCTGCATACGTTTGCCGCGTCCTGTATCCTTTTGAGGTTAGATATGGAATATTTTCGCGGAAACACATGCAAACTACTGTATATCCACTATAATACGGCTTTTAACCCAATTTTTTTTTATCATTAAACTAATATTTCACTTCACGCATGGCCCTCCGCTCGCTACGGGGGCTCGACGAATAGGAACTAACCAGCACTAACCCAAGGCATACCCAGAATCAGAAAAAAAATTAAAAACACACATGGGCGCCGGCAGAGGGGGGGGGGCAGTCGCCCCCCCCTGGAATATGAAAATAACGCTTAGTATAAAAGTACATTTCAAAATCTATGAAATATGCCTGAAAATTACATTGACTATTTTCTTGCAATACCACAACAACAATTGAAAGATCTTACAGTGCCCTTCGACGTGTAAAAACCTGGTTGAGCCCAACCAAGTCTGAGGAAAGATTTTCTGTTTTCTGTATGCTTAGCGTTCACAGGGAATTTGTGAATAATAATAAATACAGTTATTGAAAAAGCAATAAATCGGTTTTCACAAAAGAGAAGAAATCTGCTATTACTTTTCTGCGATTAGGAAACTATAGGAATGCACATCCACAGTACATAGTATATTTTTTAGGGTAGAGATATTTCCAATACAAAATTTAAGTCAAAATTACGCTACAGTTCAGTTTAAGTTAAAGTCTAGCAAACCGAAACCGTAGGTATATGTGTATTTTGACAAAAATATTCAAGTTTCAATCTATCTTTACGTTGCTCGAGCGAGGTAACTAAAAAGACAAGTACCTGTGCGGCTAGCTATATTATGTCTGTTAAAATAAGAAGGGCACGTCTGAGCTTAATCGAGTCAGGAGGCCACAGTTATTTCAAAGCCAGATGAGGCTCAGACTCTGCTAGGCTGACAACGTACCTATCCTATAACGCATGTCATTTATGATACCGGACCAGCGTTCGGTCTCGAGTTGACCCGGACTATTTACGTCTCTTTGTACCCAAATTTTAAATTCGTATCTTCAGAAGTAATGGAATGACCGCGTGTGCCCTATGCTCTTTCTCACCTGGTAAATATATTGACGTGAGCTTAAATAAGCTAAGGTCATTTACAGTAATTATATTTGGTCAGTAAAAATTATATTTCTTATTATTACCTAAAACGTTTATTTCTACCTTGTATTATTCCAGACTTTTGAAACACGCTATATATTTTAATATTGCAATATGTCATCAAACTCAAGACAAAAATATTATAAATAATGCTAGTAAATAATAAGAACTAAAAATGTGAACAGTTCTGTTTGTTTTTTTTTTCGGTCTGTCTGTCTTCTGCAAAACTCAGAATCTGATATTTTGTTATAAAAGGCCATTTAGAAACTTGTTTCAGTTTCATTTTACCTCCCAATTCTAACTATTGACACATTTCTAATAATGCTATCAGCTTTTTGTCTTGAGTTGAATAATTCTAGTAATGTAATTACTTTGTTAGACCACAAAAACCAAGCTATTTAAACAGATTACCTTGTTAACATCAGGAAACACCATGCTATAAGTAGGCAAATTATCCTAGAAATAACAAAGGGAAATAACTAAAGCTACAACAAAAAGTACATTAAAAAAAGCAAAAGTGCGCTTATGCTAAATAGCGAAACTTAATATCATAATATTAATAATTCCTCACAAGAACGGCAGAAGCCAAAGGAAGAAAAACGAATTTTGCTATATTGGTGTTATTGGTTGCGCTCCACTTATAAATGGCAATGTTGCCAAGTTTACCGTTTTCTAGGGTCTAACTTCATTTTTTAAAATAGAACCCGTCTTCATTTTTATCGCAAGTAGTTCATTGTATGACGATTACTACAAACCCCAAATATCAGATCATTACTTTGTTTGTTTGCTAAAATATGGCAGGCCAGGTATTTCGTCGAAAAGTGCCCAAACCGTTCAATATTTTCACAACGGCTGAAAATTAAAAAAAAAATAAAAATTGCCACATAAGGCATTGATTGTGCTCGATTCATAACTGTCAATGGCAATGTTGCCAAATTAACCATTTTTACTGCCAACATTAGAACTTTCCTTATGTTGAAAAAGAATCCTAAATTGAACGCTAATTAAGAAAAATGGATTGCAAATGATAAATAGGTTATATTCTTGTTGATAGGATCTTATTTTATCCCTAATTACATGAAAAATCAAGATATCAATCCGCTGTGACACCCTTAATTCGAGAGCCATTTTGACAAAACTTTAAAATAACTTGACAAAACCGGGACTTATATGAGAGACACATCCTCCAATTTAAAAATTAAACTAATAGACTAAGAGCTGGCGTAGAAAAAACCGCGTGATAAGATACCAAATGTTTAAATTTAAATATAGAATTAAATAAGCTTTTATATGGAAACATTAAAACTACCCGTCTGTATAACTGTTTTAACTGATAACCAACAGCAAAAATAATTTAAAAAAAATGAAAAAAAAGTATGTAACCTCGTTATTAGTACCAGGCTGAGACTAACGTTAAAATTTGAGGAAACATAACTAATTTTAACTGCCACTACGGCAGACGACGTAGGTGGTAGCACTTTTTTGGCAGACGCCATCGAAAATTCCGAAAATCAGTCACGACCGCGTGATCGAGTACCAGAATCATTTTTGCTTCTGTGTAGTGTTAATTATGCTTATTTAATATTTAAAAAGAAAATTTAAGCAGATGGTCCCGTTTCGTCAGCAGACGCCGTTGAAGATAATACTTACATCTCTTTTTAGCGTTTAAGTGGCAGGGCGGCCTGTGCAACATAATTAAAGATTGTGCTTTGAGAATAATGGAGTGTCTAGTAATCAGTTTATTTTCCAATTAGCTTTTATTTAATCACAATAGGTATACAAATAGAAAAATCATGTTTTAAAATGTTTTAATTAAAAAAAGCTGCATATAGGTAGGTACCACAAATAACAAAAATAAACTCGAAAATAGATAATACATAATTTTCTAACATAATTGATAATAATAATATGTCAACTCTAGAATAAGATATGTAAAAATCTTAACAAACATATCGCAGAAGAAGAAAGAAAATAAATATGCAAGTAATATAAACTATTATGTATCTTCCAACAATAAGTAAAAATATTTTTGAAAATAGGTAATACAACTAAACATAAACATAAAATTAAATAACAGCGGACAAACGCTAGAAATATAAATTATTATTGTATCTAACACGAAATAGTAGACATATAAAAAAAATTAGGTAACAAATATCTTTAATCATCTAGGTTGGCTTCTTCATCACTACAATCTTCCAATATTTCTTCTCCTTCGTCTTCGTCTTCTGAATGTATATCTGCAGGTTCTCTCGTAGGTTCCACAATAATATCTTCCAATGTTGGAGGAATTTGATGCCCTTCAAACCATTGCAGCTCTAAAGTACTGTCAATCAAACTCCAATCATTCTTTTCAGGTTTACAAAATGGGGGTTTACATTTTGTTGCATTTTTCCACACAGCACATACGTGATTTACTCTCTTAATCTTACATCTAAGAGTATCTTGACATGGAGGTAATAAACTGTCGTCAAAATCTTTTATTTTGCCTAATGGGCTACATCTGCCATATTTTGGTTTATAATTTTCAACAAAAATTTCAAAGCGTGCCTCATTTATATCCACAGCATTTGGTTTACCATACATTTTACAGACAAATTCTTCTATACACCTTATTTGCTCATCTGATGAAATTTCGGTAGAGCCTATTGTGCCGAATATTTTTGTCGCCTAAGAATTGCTTTCCAGCAGATACAATGGTCTAATTTTGCCTTTCCTTGCAAATGCTGCTGTATAATACAGCCAGTGAGTGCCGGAAATGCTGGAAACCAATTTGAAAGATACTTTCCCAAGTGATCAAACGCTTTATTCAAACTGACGTAGCGTGTTGGGTTTTTACTTCCCAATCCTAATTCAAACCATATTGACACATTTTTGGACAAATGCTCCATATTCTCTAATGCAATAATAAGTATGGCAGTATCACTAGTTCTGATTATAATGTTAAAACTATCGGACATTTTATGCACATGAAAAATGATCCTAGTATCGGTTTCTTCATGTTTACAATACGTGTCATTCACCTCCCTAATGACATGTCCAGTTGCGTTTCGAAATGTGTAGCAGGTCTATTCACAATTTAAACGTTTAATTTTGCTTCCGAAAATATCAGCCAAATGATTAGATGTTCAGTATTCTATCAAAAATTTAACTAATGCTATTTTAAAATTATCGTTTCTGAGTGCCTTCATGAAGTCTGCGGGCCTTTGTTTCTCGCCTGTTATAGCATATGAATCGGTCCTATTCACGTCTGCAGCCCTCTTTTGCCGTTCGCCATCTTTAATAGAAGGCGAAATAAGTTTATCAAAAATTAGATAAATTTATCATCTTTCATTCCCCAATTCTTTTGTAATATATACGAAGCCAATTTTCCGAAAGCAGGAGGTAAATTGAATAACAAATGTAAAAAAAGAAGCCATCAACTATTGTGCAGTTAATTTTTCCAGGAACATCTACACAATTTTAACAATTTGTATTTTTCAGTCTTATTCATGCTTCCATCTAAATGACTAAATGACAAAGTAACTGCTGCCAAAGGAAATGACTGCATTAGGGTTAGTTTGGGTTAGGGAATATTGAGCATTTGTCGAAACATTTGTTAATATGGTTTGAATTAGGATTGGCAAGTAAAAGCACAACACGCTACGTCAGTTTGAATAAAGTTTATGATCAGTTGGGTAAGGATCTTTCAAATGCAGCATTTCATGCACTCACTGGCTGTGATTATACAGCAGCATTTGCAAGTAAAGGCAAAATTAGATCATTTTCTTTGTTGGAAAGCAATTCTTACGCGACAAAAATATTCGGCACAATAGGCTCAACCGAAATTTTATCTGTTGAGCAAATACGGTGTATAGAAAAATGTGTCTGTAAAATGTATCGTAAACCAAATGCTGTGGATATAAATAAGGCACGCTTTGAAATTTATGTAGAAAAGTATAATCCAAATATGGCAGACGTAGCCCATCAGGCAAAAAAAAAATGGACGTAGTTTATTAACTCCATATCAAGATACTCTTAGATGTAAAATTAAGAGAGTAAATCAGGTATGTGCCGAAATGTGAACCCCCATTTTATAAACCTGAAAAGAATGGTTGGAGTTTGATCGACAGTACTTTAGAGCTTCAATGGTTTGAAGAGCCGCAAATTCCTCCAACACTGGAATATATTATTGTAGAACCAACGAGAGAACCTGCAGATATAGAATCAGAAGACGAATACGAAGGAGAAGAAATGTTCGAAGTGATCAAGAAGCCAACCTACATGATTAAAGATATTTGTTACCTACTTCTTTTATATGTCTACTTTTTCGTCTTAGATACAATAATAATTTATATTTCTAGCGTTTATCCTCTTTCCATTTGTTATTTAATTTTATGTCTATGTTTAGTTGTATTACCTATTTTCAAAAATATTTTTACTTATTGTTGGAAGATACATCATAGTTATATTACTTGCATATGTATTTTCTTTCTTCTTCTTCGTTATATTTGTTAAGTTTTTTACACATCTTATTCTATTCCTAGAGTTGACATATTATTATTATAAATTATGTTAGAAACTTATGTATTATTTATTTTTATTATTTGTGGTACCTACCTATATGCAGCTTTTTTTAATTAAAACATTTTAAAACATATTTTTTCTATTTGTATTGTGATTAAATAAAAGCTAATTGGAAAATAAACTGATTACTAGACACTCCATTATTTTCAAAGCGCAAGCTTTGACTATGTTGTACGGGCCCCGCGCGCCGCGGCATGTCTCCCTTTATCGCCCTGCCACTTAAGCGCTAAAAAGAGATGTAAGTATTATCTTCAGCGGTGGAAATTATTCTGGTGCTCGATCACGCGGTCGTGACTGATTTTCGGAATTTTCGATGGCGTCTGCCAAAAAAGTGCTACCACCTACGTCGTCTGCCGTAGTGGCAGTTAAAATTAGTTATGTTTCCGTAAATTTTACGGTTAGTCTCAGCCTGGTACTAATGACAAGGTTATACATACTTTTTTACATTTTTTAAATTATTTTTGCTGATTAAGGTGACCAGTTACAAATGGCAGACGGGTAGTTTTGATGTTTCCATATAAGAGCCTATTTAATTCTATATTTAAACCTTTGGTACCTGATCACGCGGTTTTTTCTACGCCAGCTCTTAGTCTATAAACTAAATTCGCTGCAAAGCGCGTCAATTATTTGTTATTTTCAATCCATTTCTTAATTAACGTTAAATTTGGAATTCTTTTCTAACATAAAGAAAGTCCTAATGTTGGAAGTGCCTAAAAATTGTCAATTTGGCAACATTGACATTTATAAATCGAGCACAACCAATATCCCTTATGTAGCAAATTTCGTTTCATCTTCAGTCGTTATGAAAAAAAAAACTAGACCGTTTTGGCACTTCCGAACGAAAACGCTGGGTTGTCATATTTTAAGCAACAAACGAAGTAAGAACTGATATTTGGGGGTTACAGTACTAGTGAGCGATGAACTAATTGGGAAAAAATTGAAAAGGGAGTTCCATTCAAAAAACTGAAGTTACATGAACAGAATCTATTTATAAATGCAGCGCAACAAGTAATTCCTATGTAGCAATTTTGTTTTTCCATTTTCAGCCCTTTTCAAAATATTAGACCGTTCCGGTACTTTTGAAAGACACATATTGAGTACATGATGTATTCGAATTCGAAATAACTGAATTATTTTTGAAGGAATATTCCTTGACCTATTTTAGGGAAAGTTATACACAATCTAGTTATATACAGTGTGGTCCATTAGTGTGAGGAAGCAAGACGAATGTAATATTTCTTGGTCACCCTACTACTGAGAAACTTGTTGCCGGGGATAACTTTATTTCTTGATTGTTTGTATCCTACAGTGAGACAACATCAAACCAGCGTGTCTTATGTAGCGGAGTGCCTCAGGGTTCCGTTCTGGGACCCGTTCTGTTTTTATTGTATGTTAATAGTATTGTGCACATTGACATATCGGGAAGCTTCACGTTGTTTGCGGATGATCCTACAATTTTGTGGAGTGACACACAAATAAATTTTGGGTGATATCATTAACCACGGTTGGTCTTTGGTAAAAACTGGTGTGATTCAAATAAACTATGTCTTATCTAAAACAGTGTTTTATCCACAATACTGAAACAGAATTTTGCACACGACGCGCGTTTCGCTAACCACGTTAGCACCATCAGTAGATGATTAAAACTAAACTTACAATCTACTTAACTCTATTTTATAATAACTCTTTGCTTAATGAAGCGAAACTAAAAAGAACCAATTCTGGGATCCTATCAGTCACGCTTGATCAACCAATATTCGGATCGATTCTAGTTATGATTTTAATTTTTTATTATCAAAAATGACTCCCGAAGTTTATAAAATCGATATAAACTACGTATTTACTATTGTGTCCACACCAAACTGATCTACAAATTTAAAACAAACACAAATCGTGACACACTTGACACATATCTCGTTTGGAAATATTTACAAACATTTTTAAGCATTTTGCGCGTCTGGTGAGTAACTATTTTTTAAACATTATTATCCTATTTAATATGGAAATGGAGATATCTTACTTCCTCGCACTAATGGGTCACCCTGTATATATTTGTCTATAGATCTAAATATTTCCTTAAATGAGTGTATGGGTATATGAAATTTATAAATAAGACACATACCGCGAGGAATTTCTTTTAATTAATTGTGCATATTCATTGGCATATATATTGTAATTCCGGAACTATGATAAATCAATCTGTGCTTAACACACTGATAGAATAGTTAGTCGGGTCCTAATAGTACGCAGTATATGGGGGACGTTTTATCTGACAAAAACAACACTTTTGACAATCCAAGGAGTTAAAAATTCAATGTGATAGAAGATGAGATATTTTACTGGAAAGGTATTTTGGAGGGAGGGCGAACACTTTAGCGAAAGACATTTTGGAAGAGGTGACACAGCCCAAAACCTTCCGAAAAATAGAACCGAACCAAAGAAACACCAAAACCTGTTAGATTTGGCAGATATCTTTTGCTAAAATGTCCACTCCGTCTAAACCTTGTGAGCCAAAATGTTTCCATCCAACATCCGAATTCAATACAACTTTTTAAAACGGGATAAACAATATTTTTTTTCAATTTATTAGCGCTGAATAAAATAAAACATTTTAAAATGCTGTTTTTGAATATAAAATTTAAAAAATAAGTCGTAACATCGTATGTTACAAGATAGTGATTAAACAACTTTCATTTTATAGGAAGACTTAGATTTATAATGTAGATATGTTCTATACTGATCTGGTAGGTAATTTTTTTTCTCAATCTAATTGCTTATTATGTCAACTGCTTCGCTTCCAGGTATTTTTAAGCTTTATAGATTATAACATCGTACTTCAATTGATATTACGGGCTATAGTAATATTAATGAATTTTGGAGATTCTTAGGGCTTTATCTTCAGCGAACCATTTTTTAAATTTTAGATCCTTTTATTTTGACTCAAGAATGTCTTGGTGGACAACTCTTACGATTTTAAGTTTTCCTTTCAAAATATAGTATTTCATTTACGCAATCAAATGCTAGTTGGAATGTAAGAGTTGCAGAGATGATTCATAAACTTCTTGGATTGCGCAAAACAAATTATGACGAAATTGCTAATGCTAGAAAAAACAACCAAATGTTGAAAACATAATAATAATGACTATCATTCTTATGCTCATGCTATATAAAAACTACACTAGTCAAAACAATTACCTAAATTTTTAGAAAACCTGTACAATTTTTGGAATTGAAGTGTTTGCTAATTCAATTAAAAAGCGAGGTAGCAAGGCAGATAGTTCTCATAATATGGGGCATATTAGGTCTGTTTCAATCAACCATAAAACCGTAACTTCCAGTAGCATAATTCTGTTGTTAACATGACAGGTTATTCATCACCTTCAAAAGCGGAATTGACAAGTAGAAATGACGGTCCCTCATACGGTTTTCTAGTCGATTGGAACAAACTTTTTACATATTAAAGTATGCCTTGGCAAAATGGATCTGGCAACACTTTCTACAGGCATTTTGATATTGATTTAACTTACCAAGTAATCAGTATTTGATTCTTTCTCATCACTGCCTGGTGGAATGTTGTAATTAAAGGTTGGAGGGGCCGAGGGTCCACCAGCTTTTTCATAGCCCGGGTACTGCTAAAAACCAAATATTTTGGAAATCTCAACTATTGAGAGTGGTAAATAGTTTACAAAACTGACAGATTATATTTAATTTATATGGTCATAGATTTTAGTCTATCATTCTGTTATTTAAAACTTCAATAAACATCTGAACCGCAATCTTCATTTAAGTAAGCAAAAGTTAATCTTCTAGATGACCTAATTTTTCTTAGTACAATATCGACCGATACTGTTTTTGTCAATATGCATTATCATTCCTTTTTCTGTTCTCGCCGTGTTTGCAGCTTTATAGTTATAATAAAAGAATAGTTATTTTCTCAATTCTTTGTATTTTGTTCTACCCATATCCTTTAATATCAACAAATAATATACCAAAACTCTAGATCAACCAATATTAATTCCAAGAGTATTAAATCAAATTATGTATGCCTTGTAATGATTAACAAAACATTACAAATAAAATTGACTGTTCCAAATTAAAATACAGTAATGTAGTTTTATCACCACCTATAGTCAGTTCACCTACTCAAGCCTAAGTATGAAGCAGAGCTGAATCAGAAAGATACGAAGTATAAGATCATTCGTGACTTCTGCAATGATGTTCTCCCACCCAAAATTCATTACCTCTGAGGCCACAGTTACCTAAATGAAATCTAAAATCATGGTTTATGCCTGTAGTAGCTGCAAGGCCTCCGCCAGTTCGCATGGCAGGGGATCCTTGAATATATGTCGTGAGATGCGCTTTTCTCCGTGTATTGCAAGCTCTCATTCGACTTGTTCCAAAAGCTTTACTATTACAGCACGGGGGTGAATGGAGATTCATGGTAATTTTATTGGTCTTAATGCCCGTATCTCTAATGTCCCAGCTAACCAGAATGATCTTAATGCTAAAGCAAATTATAGAACTAATCAATACTGATCGCTCGCATCAAGTGCATTCTAGAAATCGATATTTTTAATGTTAGGAAACGCAAGGCTTCATTGGTCAATATTATAGCGATAGCTGATGAACAATTTCAAGAAAAACAGAAATATACTTCTTATCTTGGCAAACAACTACAGATACTTAGTCAAAGTCAAATATGCTTTATTGTTAAAAAACAAATAAGATTTGTCATAAACAAAGCTAAACACTAAAAACTAAAAACAGTACAAAGGTATAAAATACCCATTAAAAGAATTAAAAATCAACACAAAAGTAAAATTTACAGTAAACGCTTACAGGACATACAATCATACAGTGGTAACATAAGAAGAGTATATAAGATATAAATTCAATTAAATACAGCAACGGTACAGCTGTTAAAATAAAAAACTCCAAAACGACACTTTGGCAGTCAAAAAGATACTTCATAATATTCATCTAATGTGTAGTATGCCTTTTCTAACAATAGCCTTTTAACTTTTTTCTTAAAAATAAGATGGGAAGCGGATGCACGGGCATTTAATGGAAGATGGTTATATATTTTAATGTCTTCATAATACAATGACTTTTTTGTTAGTTAATTTAGGTTGTGGCAGATGAAGCCTCCCAAGGATATCGGGGGTTTCCTTCTAAAAACTTAGCATGCAGTCTCAAGTATATATGCATGAAAGAGTGAGGATTGTTTCCTGTAAGACTATCAAGTCTGCCAATTGGAAATAAAAATATGGCTTCATTCATAGGACACATTCACCGGACACCATAATTTCAAAAAGGGCGCGAAAGCAAACGACGATATAACAAAAACGTACGGTCCGCAAAGGGTGAAGAGCACCACATGACTAGATTTTGACCCGAATTCGTCCCGCCCTAACATTCTGTTTCGGCTGCACCCCGTTAGAGGTCGATAGTGGGGTCGGTGGATAGAATAAGGATCACGTCAGAATAGAATTACAGAGCGAAAACGTCACAAAATACTATAAAGTAAGCCGCTCAAATGTAGGCCAGCTTGATGGAATGTGTGGTTGAGGGAGTGTGGCAGGGGTGTGCTATGGAATGTGCGTAAACCCTCGTTTAGCACGTGCATGCGGCTCACTGGAAGCTAAATAGTTGTTTTGAATATATGTTAATTATCACACACAAAGAGCCACAAATAATTTAAATTTTTCATTTCGAATACGATCATGAGAGGCCAAACATATTAATATGGCTACTACTTGGCTATTGTTTCCTGCAGGAAGACTGGATGACATGACATTGGTGGCTTTGATTTACATATGTAACGAATAGCTCTTTTCTGGATTACAAACAAAGTTTGGATTAAATATTCACTCGCATTTCCCCAAAATGGAATGCCATAGCGAAAATGTGACTCAAATAGTGCATGGTAAACTGACTTGCCTGTATATGAGCCAAGCTCCTGAACACAAACCCTCACAGCAAAGCAAGCAGAGGAGAGCTTATTGGCAAGCGAGGAGATGTGTGGATAAAACTTAAGTTGGTCATCACTCCAAGGAAGTTGCTGCCATAGTGACACTTAATTTGAGTAGATCCTATTTACAGGGTTATTCATTATAAATGGATACCCCCCTTAACTTGGTTATTTTTAAAGACAGACAGCTAATTTTTGTATCGACTTGTAGGTAATCATTTTAATTTCTTTATTAGTTACAAAATATTATACAGGGTGTCCTATAAGCAAACGCCAATATAAAGTTATATTTTTTTAAATGGAACTCCCTGTATATTATTGCATTTCTGGATTCAGTAGTTTCACAGCTATAATCAGTTGAAAATCGGTACTTTGGCTACGTTTCACCTTGGTAGCAAGAAGATCATTACAGGTGAAGTAAAATGAATTTCACATTCCTATCTTAACTTTTCAAGAGCTATCTGACGGTACTAATTGGCAGGCGGTACCATGGGTACCAAATCTGGTACTTCGGTAGATACCATCAGTTAGCACCATCGGATAGCTCTTGAAATGTTAAGATCGGAATGTGAAGTTCATTTTACTCCATTTTTAATGACCTTCTTGCTACCAAGGTGAAAAGTAGCCAAAGTATCCATTTACAACCGTTTATAGCTGTGAAACTACTAACTCTAGAGGTATAACATCATATATAAAATATGCTTAGAATTTTAAGTAGAATCCAAAATTGCAATAAAATTACATTTAAAAAATGTAACTATATATTCGCGTTTGCTTATGGGCTACCCTGTACAATATTTTCATTACTAATAAAACAATTAAGATAAAAAAATATATCTTTATCTTTAAAAATAACCAAGTTAAGGGGGGTGTTCATTTATAATGAATAACCCTGTACAGGGTCCACCAACGAGGACTGAACACTGCATTATTTTTGACTTTCCTTGTATTTTTGGAGGAAACGAAAATAGCAGTTCGATGTAACTTTTTTCGTAGAATTTTAAAATGTCGCTTAGAAAACAACTGAACCTCAAACAAAAGAGTTACGGCGTACATTCTTGTTTTTTTAAATGGAATACCCTGTATATTATTGCATATTTGGATAGTGCGAAAAAGTCTAGACATATTTCATGAATAATGTCCTATACCTATCTCTAACGGTTTTTGAAATATTGACAGTTCAAAATCGACCATTTACCAAGTTTGACAGCTTGTAAAATCTAAACGGCTAAATATAGAACAAAACGGTTTGCACTTTCCTATGTTGGTTTTTCATAAGCTATCGTATGACACTAACTTTAGATTTAACCCGAGGTTAAAAAATTCCGGATAAATTTAACCCCTGGTTAAATAAAAAGTTAGTGTCATACAACAGCTTAACTTAACTTAACTGTTAGTTTCATATCTTGATATGTTTATAAACATTGCTTTGCAAGTTTTTAATTGTATAACACGTCAAATAATAATATAGGTTTACGAAATATACGAAGTGATTTAAAGTGGGATCCACTATTAGAATTAGGTAGAGAAGGGCGAATTAGAATAATGTAAAAGTTTTTCATTAATAATAAGAGCAAAGGTTCTATTTTTCTAAATTATTTAATTTTAAAATTAATAAATTTTAATCAAATAGTTTTGTATCTATTTAAGATTGATAATAGTGAACAGGGCCAAAATTTTAAACGAAACTTCCTACAATTTTTTCAGTATTTGCTTTCTTCTAAAAATTTAAAACATTGGTAGCATATGACATTATTTTATTCAATTGTTTTTGAGTTATTAACACTTAAAAATCGAAAAGGTCATATTGAAAAGCTATACCTTGGATTAACCTCGTATGCTTTAAGAAAGTTCAGCAGAAACAGTTAAACAAAAATATGCAATTCTTAGGAAAAAATAA